>JAVSBS010014100.1:7207-22800 GCA_033124195.1 Coracias cyanogaster
CTTAGTACAACCATCCTAGATAAGGGTATGAGAATAGGGGGAGCATGCAGAATACTTCCTTAGACGCTAGTGCAGGACAGGGACTTCCAGCACCAGGCATATTAATTTTGTATTTAATATCTGTTGATACATTTGTCTTTAATAAATTTGCTTATTTTTCTGCCGCTTTTAAACCCTGTGCCAAAATAAAAGCATTATAGAAAAGGATGTCTCTATTGACTGTAAAGACTCTCAACCTTTCATATGTAGACATCCGTATTGTGAGTTATACGCTGCTTGTTGTTATTACTATTAATCAAGATCTTTCATGTTTGATATAGATTTAAAATATTCCTTCTGGCCATTTTCTTAAATCATAAGATTTTTTGGCAGGATGTTCAAACAAAAGATATACCTTGGGAGAGAATTTTTCTTATCTATTCAGATTTCAATTTAGGGCTCTTTTGTGTAAGTCAGTGAGAGATATGTCAGATCCATAATTTAAAAATAAATTGAATTATATGACCGAGACCAGAAGATACAGGCATGAACCAGATATCATGGTTAGGTGGCAATAAATGCACAGTAAAAAAAAACCAATGGCACCTTAGTAACTATAAATGTGTCTCAATTTGTTAGACATGCAAGAGATCAGAGTTAATTCTTGGGCTGAAGGACCCTGATCCTAGTGCCATGCTGATGGACTGGATATCATAGGGTTTCTCAAATGGCACTAGATGCTTATATTTAGATAACTTGCATCCTTGAAGTACACATTTGTGTGAACCAAACTGACCTTCAGGCTAATTGAGTATGTATGACAAGGTTTGCATGGTGATCTTCTCCACCTGTATGTAATTCTGTTGCTAGTGTCATGTAAGGTACCTTCAACTATGTTGGGCCCCCAGCTACTGCACCAGAAGGCTAAAAGTCTCCTAGCAATCATGAGTCATACCTATTGATGCCGCACAGTTGTTTAAGATACTCTAGGACATTTCAAATGTCACTAGATACCCATATTTTAGGCAATTCAATGAATTGCTTAGTGTGTCTCCAGACCACTACGTGCATGTCAATATAGCATCTTAAGCTTGAGCTGAATCCCATCCTTCTGGTAACGTCAGCATTTAAACTATCCCCCTGAAACTTATACTAAGCTAAGTGCAACACTGAAAGAGAAAAATGCATGCCTAAAGTTGCTTCTGATGGATTATAGATATTTTTACTGCAAAAGCAAGCTGTACTGTGATGAAATTTTTCTCATTAAGGTGATACAGGTAAGCAAGTTGTTAAAAGTAAAATCGAAATTTTCAGAAGACTGAGAAAAAGACCACAAAAATTAATTCAGTCATAAAGTCAGCCCTAGGCCTGACATTAGTATCATTTTTGTGAATACAGCAATAAAATTAAATCCACGGAGGCTGATTTTTACCCTTAGAGAAAAATAAGTATTAGCCCCTGAGAATTAAGAAAAAATCCCCAGAGGACTGTAATTTCTTTCCACAATAACCTAATCAAAGCCACAGTGATTGTGAACCAACTTTTCTAACACAATCAAAAAATTATCTTAGAACTACTGCAGAAACCTCTCTCCTCCTTCCTTGCAAAAAAACCCTGCCAATGCCAAAGAAACATGTCATACAGAAAATCTTTATATATTAGCTTTTGAAAAGATCTCAAGAAAGACAACTTCCATCTAGAAGCTAAGTGAATGCAACAAATAGCATACGTCAAAGCTATTTCACTATTGTGGCTGTAGCAAAAAACGTTGGAAACTTGTGTTAGCAACTGTGTGAGCACTGACTTCACCTGCCTGCAGTGACATTTAGCTGAATAGTTACCTTTTTCAACTTTTATTTGAGCTATTAGGCCATCACAAGCTTTGTTCTTTGGCTTAAAATCTAAAAGTGTGAAAGAGAACTTACGGTTTCATCTTTCAAGTAATGGGATTACAAGGTGGCCAATCTAAAATTAGTGTATGTTTGAAACAAGCACTTCATGTCTTCTTGGGTTAAAGCCTCAATGCACGTGCATGAAAAGGTGTGGGATCACTCCCTCCATAGCCTGGTGGAAAAATGGTCATGCTACAGCTATATAAAACGTTTTTCTATGATTGAAACACCACCATCTGGTCAATACTAATCCTGGATTTTGTTAAAGAAATATAAGATTGTTTGAAAACAAACTTTTCAGAAACAAAATAAATACTCAGTTCTTTCTTTGGACCATTCCTGTGCTGATTCAGCTGATAAATTTAGAAGTCAAAGTTTTTTTCAGGTTTTTCACCCTAACCTAAGGATTTTACTCCTTTAATGTTAATTATGCCCAAAGCAATTATCAAACATTAATACATGCATTATCATGCAAAAGCTGACATCAGGTCAAGTCACTTGTGCAAGAAGTAGGAGCCACAAGGTCTAATTTTAACAGCAGCCTGACACCACAGGCTTTTATGTTGCCTAGGTGTTTTCATTACAGAAGTAAACTACATTATATCACTGACATCAAATTCTCTCTGAATCTTCCCTGTTTTCTGTTTATTCCTCATATATTTTAATCCTTTGTTTATTTTGACAAAAATGTAAATATAGAAAACAAAGCCTTGTTAAAAGACAGAACTTAAAAATTACTGTCCCCAATATATCACATTTGGCTAATGACAGAGAAGTTTCCAGATTGCTTGACTATTATTACAGAACTTTTCCTTCATCTATCATCAAACTTTTCCTGCTGTACCTGACTAAAAAGCTTCCACGTCTCTTTTAACATCAGCTAGTGTTATTATTATAATGCTACTTCATGTAAATATTATGAGATCAAATTTTATGGACCACTCCATTTCACAGTTTAGCAGGTACTTCCTCAGAAACACCAAGGCCAAAAATAAACAGATTCAAATAATAATAAAAAAGAAGTAAGTGCAACACTATTTTTGAGGTCAGGGGAGCAAACACTAGAAGAAGGAGTGGGGGGAGAGCCAGAGGAGGAAGGAAGATCTCTGTCTTGCCACACTCTCTCCTCAAGCACTGTAGATTTCTGACCGTGTCTAGATTTGCTGTGATATTGCTGCAGTGAAAAGCCAGAGGAAACCACCTGCTTCTTAGTGTGGGGAAGGATGGGATATGATGAATCCCATTTGGGAGTATCGCATCAGGGAATTTAATACAACTCTAGCTACAGGGATGTCCTTTCAAAACTTTGGACTTTAAGCTTCCAAACATAAGCTTTCCATTAAAATACTGTAAGACAATAATTGAATCAGCTACATATGAAACATGCCATGAAAAATATTTTGCTGAACTTTCCTGGAAGCAGAATAACAGACTAGATGACTCTCAGTGTCCCTTTTAACCATTTTTTCTGTGATATAATACCATATATGATATACGGCCATATAATACTGCCCAAGTACGAAGCTGGGTAAAAAATAAGGTAACTGCTGCATTTTTCTTAAAATGTTTCTTGAATTGAAAACATACCCAGACATAAACTCTTACAAGAACTTTTGAAAAAGTTCTTACAAATTTTAAGAAATCCAAACTAACATTTTACTGCCATAATTGGTAGCTTCAAGAGCTCAGACACCCAAGGCCCTTTTTGCAGTAATTTCTGGGATTTTTGGATGGAAGCCGCCATTCAGGTTGCACACAGTTGTAATGGTCATTCAGTTACAACAGGCTTGATGCCTTGGAAATACTGGATGGATCTCCTGTGTCCCCAGTGCCGGATTCAAGAAACTAGACGTGTGCCAACAGTATCTGACTTGCTGTATGCAAGCAGAATAGATGTGCAGCTCCCAAGAACGTCTGTAGTGTAAGAAACCCTGGACAGAAATATAAGACCACATGCCGTGCATTAGGACTTCAAATATGAGCTTTATGTTCATTTAGTTCTGTTATGTTCCTTCCTTAGTCTCTTCATCAGAGTTTTGCTTTTTATTCTTTGCATGCTCTTTTCTAAACAGAATGCAAATACTGGGTTCAACTCTTCAAAAAAACCCAACATCCAAAAATATTCTTAAAATCCCACATTGCATTAAAAAAATGTTTAGAAGAAGGCAATCAAATTAGGAAGACACAAGCTCAAGCATCGCTAAGTGCAAATATAATCAAAATGATTTTGCAAAAACTAGAGGTGTATAAGAACAGATTTCCTAGAAACTTTCATAAACTAACTTGTCACACCAAATGACAATCTTAGAGGGATTCTGGCCAGAGATTTCTGACACATTATAATAGCAAGAAGGTTTACTTTTTCAGATATTCAGCATTTTCCCAGTACAGCTAGTAGAAGTTTACTGCATACTGAAGGAGCTACAAAGTTCTCACTCACATGGCATGAGTCCCAGGGCTCAGGAGCTTTCGGATTTTATTTTGTTTAGATTCCTTTGGTCTGTGTGGTGTGATTTTTGAATTAACAGTATAAACACCTTGATAGAAAAGCATTTATTCATTAGCTCAAATATTTCTCAAAGATGATAGACAAGCTCCTGGCATCCAGTTTAAGCAAGCAAGCAAGCAAGCAAGTTTATCTGACAACAGCACTCGCATCCATCTCCATCACACTGTATGTATGCACAAATAAGACTAGTAGCAAAGCCGAGATCCATTCAGAAAATGTCCCAACAAACTCACCACAGTACTGTGATTAATAACCATGTTATATGTCTCAGATGATCATTAAGCATATTTCAACAAGATAATTTAAAGTTATTCAGTCAATACAAGCATTAATCAGTAAGATTTATCTTTTACATTTCTATTTAAAAATTTCTCCTTTAAGAAGCTCCCTGAAAATGAAAGATAAATTACTGCCTGTGTATATATTGACTAATGGCTTTTATACACATTGAAAACACATGGTATTCTTTACCATGGTTTGGACTTCCATAAGCTGATGATTTTCTCAGTATAATAAGATAAGCTGACTTTTTTTCCAAGCCAGTTTTATGTTCCAGCAAAGGAGAAGTCTATTCTTATATTACTCAAGAGAAAACAGGATCTAATCTTCTTTTGTGGAACCTAGGAAAGAATTCTGAGGTAACTAAAAAATTCTTTTTGCAGGTTAAAAAATTGGAACAGATAGGTGTTGTAGATGCTTGATGCCTATCTATGTTGTTTCTTTTCCTCAAAAATTCTTCATAGCTGATGGTATAGAGTCCCTGTCTCCAGGACCTAGTTCCACTATAACTAAGATTCTGAAAATGGTAAATCCTGATCAAACGAGTGCTAAGGATGAAGCTTTGTTTCCTTCAGAACTTACTGATAGCACAAAAAACCCCCAAAGACACAAAGAAGCAAGAGGGCAGGAATAGACAAGAAAGTTTGTAGAGCCCATGCTGATTCCAAAAGGAGTATTTTGAGAAAGTTTTCCATGCGGTGTTGAGCTCCACCGTAAGTATTTTAGTTTAATGTGGTGTGTCAGAAAGGCTCAAGGCTGGACAACCTTTAATGACCCCTCTAAATGAAAACTGAAATTAAATAAATGACCAGCACTTTTCTCTTTCCATAGGAGGATTCATGTTTCCAGGATGTGGCCAGTGCAGAACCAAGCTGCTGATATTCACTACACATAAGAATGGCCAAAAACCAAACATGGAGTGGAGACAAAGTATATCTCCCTTATAATTATTTTAGAGACTCTAAATTTTGTTGCAATAGAAATGATACTAGTAGTTTGATCATGAGAGTAAAATATGCCGTAAAACAACAGCTGGAGAGACAGACAAAAGCTATTGAATGAACTGAATATATCTGATGAGAAGGATATCAGGTTTCAAATAACTTAAGTCTGAAGTATGCAGAACTGGAATACTCTTCTAACTTTAAATATTCTCAGAGGAAAACAATAAAGAGAAAGTTTCCATACCATGTTAAGTATTGCCTGTTTAAAACACTTGAGTTTCACAATTTACTGAAATATACAAGGCCTTGCTTTTTGAGGGATTTCTCTGTAATTGCACAGTGCACTTTATATGTGCAAAGAAGACACAAGTGCATATGGTCATAGGTCTTCCTTTCTGTGTGTGCCTGATGGCCAATGCAAGCTCATGCATGGGTACAGTTATCACCGCAGAGAAAAGTTCAGTTCTGTGCATTTTGCTCCAGTACAGATTCAGCAACATTGCTGCTGCCAAAGGTCACTTCTCTGATCCCTTGTCAAGACCCGTAGTCGCTTGCACCCTCTCAGTGACAGTATCATTATTGCCAGCTTTAGAGACACAGTAGTCAGATCACCCATATCAGGTTCTTGAACTGAGCATTTCACTAATAATTCTCTAGTTAAATGACTCAAAAAATTTACAGCTGCAATAACATCCTGGAAACATTTGCTGGTGTATGTGTCTATGCTACCTCTTTTTTTTTTCACTTCATATTTGGAATAGGCATGGAGCCATGTGGGCAGACCACAAACAACAGCCAAGGAAATCAATGTCAATCCCAACGAGTAAATGGGATGTCCCTACCACTCACCCCCATAAAAAGGCTGATGCAGGAGAATGAAGCAGGTCTCCTACCACAACAAACAACATATGTGTCTCAAAGAGTGATTTTTCCATTCCCCTGTTCTCATTCTCTGATGTTTCTGGCCATAGAAGAGTCTGATTAATGATCTGGTGCATAGACGTACTTTAGTATCTGCCTTATCCTACCACACATGACAGATGCATTATTAACCCTATTGCAGAGACAGGCTGAAACTCGCTGCAGGAGTGCTGAGGTGTCAGTGAATGTTAAGTGACAATGGCAATTCATGAGCTGACTATAGTGGAAACACTCTGCAGGAGTTTTGGTCCCATGAGATCTCTCTTTTATCTCAGAAATGGATTTCACTGTTCTCCAGCCTTGTTTATGCTGTGGAAGTTAAAAAAGGTTTCATTGGTCCCAGCCTTTTGTAAAAGCTAAGGATTCAACCCTGAGATGTACAGATTCACAGCCACAGACAGGCATAATGTTATCAGAAGGTCTAAAAAACTTAACTCTTCAGTAAGCTTCAATTCCCCTCTACCCAGCAGTGATTCTGGCATTGTGGTTTCCACATGGCATCACAGCTTCTTCCTGACCCTTCAGGAGAAGCAAAGCCCGTGGACTGTGTCAGATCTGCTCTGCGCCAGGGGCTGCAGGGAGATCAGCAAAGGATGAGGAGGAAAGGGGGAAAGGACAGCGGTGGCTCAGCTGAGGCTGTAGCAGAGGATATGAGTCTTCCAGCATGTGGAGAAGGACAAGGAGAAAGGAAATCAGCTTCTATAATAGGGAGAGAAGCCCTTAAGAAAAAAGCAGTCTTCTGGGATATAATTCTTTGAACCAAAATTACAGGACCAAGCGGTTCATATGAACTCTTCAGCCCCAAGCCACTGTTTTGGAGGTACTAACTGTTTTTCCTGACCTCCTAGCAATCTGTAATTACAGTGCCAGTAATTGCATTAAACTTCTACTAACACAATCTTACTAAAATTATTCAAAAGGCTCTATAAAGTTCAGCTTGCTGTAGTGTATTCATTTTCTATAATTTATCCTATAACTTTATTGTTTACTCCAGTTAAGAGTGGAATCAATAGGCTATATATTGCCAAAATCAAGGGAAGATGATTAAGCTATACTTAAGTTTAAGCAATAATTTTAAACACTGGAGCCACCAACAAAAATGCCAGAGAAGTAATGTAATTTCCATGCTTGAACAGTTAAAAAGTCTTTAAAGAAAATAATAGAAGCTTAACATTTCTTCTGAAAAATGGGAGTCTGCTTCTTTCCAGTTTGTCTGATTTGATCACAGACTGAAGTATGCACTACACTCTGGTTTGCTCATGCATTGCAGCTACAAGGAAATCCTCCTGCCAAAATCTACATAAGAAGAAATACATATGGAAGGGAAAGGCTGTGTTGGAAATGCAGTATTTTTGCTGGTTTTTAATGGCTTCAGTAAGTACTCAACAAACAGGAATAATTTATAAATATTTCCAGTCTGCAAATGACTATTCACATGAACATACACAGAATTATTTACTTTACAAGGCAGTCCTGGAGGATATTAGATGCGAGTCTTTAAAGGAGAGGAAACAAAAATGCAGAAAAGTTAAGTGGCATGCCTAAAGGTATACATATAGAGAGACTGTACCAACAATTGATTTTAAATATCCAGCCTTTGAGTTCCCATTGCCAGACTAGCCCAGGTATTTAATTCCTTCCCTTACAGCAAGGGATACCGTGCCAAACTGCTGTCAGGAGAAGTGTAAAGGAGATGAACCCAAAGGAATACACAAAACTGGATCACGGGTTCAACAGTCACTTGGCTAAGGCAAATGCAACTCTACAGAAAAATAAGTAATCCTGAAGACATGAGCTTAGAAAGTAAGGGATGCAAGCAATGTATGACGAGAATAGAATAAGCACTAGGAATACGCCCCGTAGAAAGTACTTAAATTCAATTTACTCAAAGCTTCTGCAAAAAGCCAATTCTGTGCCTCAGACCCAGAAAATGTGAGCACAAACCGTGTGACAGTATGCTGGATGCGCCACATCAGCACATCCTTGCATCACATCCCCCTGAATGGGCACGCCACGCTGTGCGGTAGTCCAGATGACAAAGGTCATAGAGGATGGGGAAGGTGCTTTGATGCTGTCGTCACTAAACCTCAAAGGAATATAATGAAATATTCAGTAGGGTTTTGGAAGAAAAGGTAGGTATAGTGCCAGATTTTAGTGTCAAAAAATAAAGGAAGGGGCAATTAGCCTTCACTCATAAAACTCCTGACAAGGTCTGTGCAACATTTCCTCCTAAAAAATCTCCTTCTCTTTGTAGGCTTTTTTTTTTAGCTGTTATATTAGTGCCAAAGTATCTAGATGGCAGGCCAGTAAATGCAGGTTTGTCATTTTGTTGCCATTTTTTAAAAAAATGAAAACAGAAGGAATATGATGTTTAAGGTCCCCTCCAACCCAAAGCATTCTATGATTCTATGTACAGATGCATCTAGAAGTTACTGTTGCCATTGTTATTGGTATTAATACTAATTATTTTTGCGACAAATACTACTTATTACTAATACTATGGCTATTACTTTTACCCTAATTGAGCTTTGTTTCCACTGACATTGCTTTTCTTTAAGTTTACTATTCTGATTTTCTGCCTGCGGAAAGGGGAAGTGAGTGCAGTACTGATAGTGGTTAATGCGTCTACCAGTGCTGTTTCACGCTCATCATGTTTCCTGTGATACCAGTTCTGGGTTTGTGCCATTTTTCAGCCTGACAAATGTACCGCCTGGTAGATCTCACCACATAAGCCACAACTGTCACCTTCTCTCAGCTCCATCACTGAAAGCAAAGCAATCCTGGCATAAGATCACAAACTGCACTTAAGCAAAATACATTCTTTCTGCTTCCATTTTCCATGGTTCTGGCCAAGAAAAGGGTTTTGTGAACCCCTCTTCCCTGCTCTGATTTAATTTTGGTACTCTATTTTTCCTTGTTCCTGTAGCAATGCTCCTTAAACTCTATTTTCTTACTGCTTTGCCGAACTTCACTCTGGATCATATCTCTCTTCAGTCTTATGTTTGCTGTGCCCTAAACTCTGCTATTAGTTTTCCTACAATAATGATTGTACGTACCAAGTATATGTACTGATCTATAAACTTTTAATATATTCCTTCTTTGTAGTTACAGTGATTTACCTTTATGTATTATCCAGAAGCTTTTAATAACCTTTCTATTTGTATTCATATAACTTTAGTAAAACTCTCCTGCTTGCCTAGTTTTTAATTTGCACTAAAACTGAGGAAAGGAGTAGTTTGCTCCTTTCTTGTGTCACAGATTATCCTGCTTCCAGCGTGGCTCCAAGACCCAAGGTTAAAGATGCAAAAAAGTAAAGGAATAGCTGCAAATATGCTTCTAAGAACACAGCACCACACTTTTAATTCATATTGAAGGGATGGATTATTTATTTCAATTTGTAAAATAAACCTCAGTGATATTAAAGATTGAGGTAATTTTTCTCTAAGGTAGCTATGGCTGTATGATCTATTTTTAAAGTCATCCTCACCGTCCTGCACGTATTCAGTGGTCATAAGGAAACAATTTCCCCACCCTTCTGGCATCTGGATTATTCTACAGTAGCCCAACCCTGTACCACATCCACAAGCACTTCAAATTCCCAGAAAATACCTTTTAATGTCAAAAATCCAATTGTTTGGATCCCCTCTTTAATGGCAGGGAGGACATATTTGCCTCTGTTAGGTTAAACTATCTGCATATCAATAAGTCTCACTGTGTGTTTCAAGCCGTTTTGGAAGAATATGACACCTGAATTTCCTTAAACTTAATGTATGAAAAATACTTCAGTAAGCAAGGCTTTTATCATGGCAACAGCATTTTCTGCTTGAAATACAGAGACAAGCTAAATTCTGTCTTCAGGGTAACATCAAGGTAACTTCATTGGCTTTCTGCTTAGTATATACAATTTGGCTTACGATTTTCAATTAGTCAATTAATTTTTGTTACCAAGCAAAAAACTCATATCCGTGTCCAAAGTCATGATGAGATTCTGAGAATGGTAATGCTGTGGTGGAACAACGGTCCAAAAAAGAACTAGTGTCAGTTTTCCATCATCTTTACAACCCCTGTAAAACTTGAAGTCAAACACTAGAACTGTTAGAGTTCTTTAAATAGCTTAAGCCAAAAACTTTTAAGAATAGATATCCAAAAATAGCACTGTAGTAAATTTTGCACAGAAGAGGGCTTTAACAGACTTTCTATTCACTCTTAACTACAGAAGAACTTGTGTTATAATTGTCCTCTATCTCTTGAAAAGGAAAAGACAAAAGTCTAAGCTACCAGTCACTAAAAGTGCAAGCGGTATTTTTAGAGGCACATAATAAAATTAAAGGAGAAGGAATGAAAGCAGCACTGGAAGCAAGCATGCATAACTGAGTGATATTTTAACATTTTCTGTCATAAGCAGTTTAGATAAGGTTAATTTCTGGGTATGCTGCAAATAAGGAACATATACAACATTAAGCACCATCTGTCACTAGTGGTGGAAACCACAAGCAGAACAGTGGGCAGTATCTGAGGAAGGGATCAGGTTCCTTTAGGGAAGGCTTCAGCAAGATCTTAATAACATCAGGCACCTCTCTAAGACCTCCTTCCCATTGGAGGATCTTACCAACACTTACCACACCTCTCAGCCACTAAGCAGGTAAACTTACTATTCCCTCTATTATCAGATTGCAAATCAGAATGGTTTTTACACTTCTTAAAGAGTTTATGAAGATTTGTGATGTGAATAGGCAGGAAACAGGTCCATTTCCCATCTTTGTAGCAAATTTCCTTCTGGATAACACTGCCATAGCGACTTCAGTAGCACTAGCAGCTTTTGAAGCCAAACTGCCAAACTTGAACGGAAACCAGCCATATTTTATTTGCCAATGTGTATTCTTTGCTCAAACTAGCAATTTTGGAGCAGGCATTTCAGTAGCTGAACAACTGTCCAACTGTTGTCATGCAGTACCTGGAAGTCTGCAACACAACAGCACTGAAACCTTGCAAATCCTCCAAGTGCATTACCACATAAGTGGTCCAGTCACCAGAGGATGGGTATAAATCTATTAACAACGAGTTGTAAGTTGTGTAAAGAACTAATGTTTTTGCAGGAAGTCCCATTGCTAGTATGGAGTTTTTGAAGCTGCTAGAGCAGGTTCAATACAGAAATATTATGCTCCTTTTCAGCAATGAGTCCTGTGCTCTACGAGACCACATGCTCAGAGGCACACTTATACATTATACATCAAACAACTAATCAAGCCGCTAATCTCACACTGTGCTCCTTGCTTCCTGTTGAAAGCTAAACTAAACAACAGTGTGTGCTCAGCTGCAGCCTATTTGGCGGCATCTTAAGACATTTCTCCAGCTTGAAGACCAAGTATTTAAGTGAACAATTGGAAGCTGCTGTATAATTAAGAGATAATTATTTCTGAGTTCTTTGTACAAGCCTCCTTCTAAGATGAGAGCTGATGCTAAGAACAGTGACACAGATCACACAGTACCTAAACAAATATGATATGATAACCTTTATTTCAATTAGATACTGCACTATTGTCAGCAAAGAATGAGGAACATGGTCATTAACAGACTTAGTTGTTAAACTGATTACCGTCTTTTATGACTGAGTTTCTGCTTTACTTTTTGTAAGAACAATAATTTGTCAAATGGGAGGAGGCTATTCACACAGGTTATCACCTCATGACTCTTGTGTAGTCAAGAGAGAAAGAGAGATTCTCTTAGAAAAAGCTTATTTTTCTCTTTTCTGTCTATTAACAGAGCCAAGAGAAGTTTAGGTACCCAAGTTAGATCTGTCTAAGGTAAGCAAATGTGACAACAGCCAACAAATGGGTTTATGCAAAATCTTAAACCACACACAAAACAGCCCAAATTTGCTGCCCATTCACCATGATTATTGGAGGCAATTTTGGTGTCCCTTAACCCATTCTGCCAGTGTAACAACAGCAAAATATCAAGGTGAAAAAGTGGTATTCCCCAGGATTTCTCAAACAAGAAATAAGGTATAGAAAGAAATAAAACATTTGCCTGACCAATGAATACACTCCAAACCTGTCAGGGGACCAAAGTTTAAAAAATTAAATAGAAAAAATCTTAGTTCACATATATAGACCTACTTGCATTTCTGGTCTTTTAGTGTCTGCTAATCTTATTTGGGAGGCCAAGAGTAAAATATTTACTGATTTTGGTGCAACATATTTGTGTTGCACATTTAGAGCTTATATAGAAAGATACAACCAGGAAAGTCAAGCTACAAGTAGACAGAAGAGCACATCACACTACACCCTGTTACTCAAAATTAAAGGGACCTTAGCGGGGGCTTTTCAGGCAAAGTGATTTAATTTGTTCTGAATTCATTCTTTCATTTAAATTGACCTAAGTTTCCTCAACATGCTTGTGTACACAAAACCATAGTGAAGATGACTCTTCAAATTTACCAAAAATAAAAATCTGCAACCAATTAACTCATCTTTCATCCTGTCACCACTTAGACAATGTAGTTGAATAAGTCTCTGCAGTGCCTCATTTCTCTGTCCCTCGAGATCTGCCTGCACCAGTATGGTTAGGAAAGTTAATCTGAATTAACTAAACATACAAAATAAAAATGCATCAGTAAAAATGTCTTAATCCCTATGGTGCAGTCCCTCATTCACAAACAAAGCTGTCTTAATTCCTCACTACTTTAACTCTCAAAAGGAGCATATAAACAAGGCTTTTGTGCACTTATACTAATTCACTTTCACTTACCACCTTTACTTAACACCCTCCTGTGACAAAGCAATGCCAGCAAAATCATTAGCATAAACACTTTCAGGAAGAAAAACATCTTTTTTACTGGTAGAGTTTATTTCACTTTGGGACCAGGCTATTCTCAGAGCAGAACTCTTCTTTTGCCAGGAGAAGTCTCATTTTCATTCAGATGCGCTGATGGCAAATGCTATTAAACAAACAAACAAACAAACCACCTTTCCAATACCAGACAACCATATTTAAGATTCTTCAAGATAGTGGTCACTATTCAGGCGAACTTCTGAAATAAGGTAAGTATATTATTGTCCTGTTTCACTCAATAACATATGAAAAAAACATGTCTAAATTTAATCTTTTAAACAGCAAGTTCTTCTGGCTTTGCAATTTATTTCACTTTTATAAATACTTTCAAACAATATGCTAGTTATTAAACGTAACTGCATTCTAGTGCTCATCCTAGTGTTAGACAGTGTCTCTACTCAACACTTTTGTGTAACAATTCAAGCATTTCTCTTTCTCGCAAGTAGATACTTACAGCTTCCTGCAGTAGCTTAAGACTACCATTTAGCTTTTCAGTAAAACTAATCTATGCTGGTTATAGAAATTGGCATTTCAGGAAAAAATTATAGCCCTTTGCATAACCAAATACTTCTCTCTTTAATGTTCCCAGAGCATTTGCTCTAGCCATTGCTCTAAAATACCAGTAAAAGTTCAGTTTTTTGTTGATTTTTGTCACAAACATGTTCACTGAATTATGCAGAAAGCCAGAAGCAGAGCTGGAAAGAGAAGAGAAAGTAAAACTAATAGCTGTAATGGCACAGCCCCAGAGCAGAGGAGAGAAGAAGCAGGGATGGAGTAGGCAGAGCTGGAGGCAAATGGGATGGACGAGGTAGAAGGATGCTCTGTCCAGCTTGTGCCCAGCCACAGGGTGACTGATGCCAGACTTCTTCTGGAAAGTCTGGCTTCCCTATTCTGGCAGTGGTTGCTTTTCTAAGCATCTTTGTTTTGCTGTTTATTTTGCCTCCCACAGTCATCTTTCTCTCTGCCCCTTGCTGTGCTGCAGCCAACTGTCCCATCCTCCCTTGCATGCTCGTTGCTCGTTATGGCAGGAGTCACAGGCTGTGCAAGAGTCCCAGAGCCACAACTGCCACATGTTTGCTACGGTCTCTTTCCTTTATTATTCCCTAGCAATCAACTCTTGATAGCATGCCGTCTCTTTACCCCTCTTCTCATTTATGAACACAAATACATTCACAGTAGTGCATCCACTGGCCTTATTCTAAAACTCACTGCTCATTCAGTATGTAACCATTACAAGCAATAGCAATAAATAAAAAGTTGGCTTATAAGAGATTTGATGGCCCTGAGAGAACCAATAGCCCTGACTACCCCTGCTCAACCCCTCTGGGGCTACACCACTTTCTCCAAAGCCCAGGGTGCCATTTCAGCCCCTTGAGTCCACCAGTCCCTGTCCCAGTGATGCTGCAGGAGGGAAAGCCTCCAGCTCCATTCCCACCCCTGTAAGAGGTTGGTCTTCTGGGTCAACCCCTACTCCATGTACAGTGCTCGTCTCCAGCCCTGACTCTAGCCCCAGCTTCCCTTGGCAGACCCTCGCACCAGACCATCGAGTAGTGCTGTCAATGGCCCCACTGCTACCAGCCTGGTGCTCTTCCTTGGGGGTATGCACCCCATGAGTAAGGCATGTCCTTGTGCAGTCAGCCCTGGCAGGAAGCAGTTTATTTTACAATAGTTTCTTACTAAAATGCAGCTTTCTACTTGTAAGTATCCAAACCTTTCTCGTGCTCTTTGTCCTATTCAGGGTTCCTCTCTAGCCTTGCTATCTTTGTAAAGAAACAGTTATGTCTCAAAGATACACACACACCTCTTCTGTGCTCCATTCTTTCCCATTTTGAGCCCTCACTCCCCCAAGAAAGGCCAATACTTTGGTGCTAAAAGGTAACAGATACGAAATCACAAAAATGTCCAGGAAGGAAGAGAAAGTAAGGAAGAGTGCTGCAACCAACGTATTTTAGGTTTTGCACTTCAGACTTAATGGCTAGAGCAGGGGTTCTCAAACTTTTTAAACAGGGGGCCGGTTCACTGTCCGGGGCCGGACTATAGTTTGGAAAAAAACGACGGGGGAGTCACCCACCTCACTGATGCTGCCGCCCCCCTCCCTAGCCCGGCCACGAAGTCCAGAAAAGGTGGCCAGAATGGACTGAAGGAACTTTGCCGCACCGGGGCTCTGGCGATTCGCTTGGGGGCTGCGGAGGCCGGCGCGCGGATTAAGTGGCAGGAAGTCATCTGCGGCTGCTT
>JAVSBS010014100.1:22900-43481 GCA_033124195.1 Coracias cyanogaster
GACACTGTCGGGGGCCGGACTATAGTTTGGAAAAAAACGACGGGGGAGTCGCCCACCTCGCTGATGCCGCCGCCCCCTCCTCAGCCCGGCCGTGCAGTCCGGAAAGGGTGGCCAGAAGGGACTGAGGGAACTTTGCTGCGCTGGGGCTCTGGCGATTCGCTTGGGGGCTGCGGAGGCCGGCGCGCGGATTAAGTGGCAGGAAGTCATCTGCGGCTGCTTGGTTTCCCCCCGCAACCCCCGGCGGGGAGGGGGGTGCGGGAAGTTCTGTAAATACCCGCGGGTCGGATTGAGGACCCTGGGGGGCCATATCCAGCCCGCGGGCCGTAGTTTGAGGACCCCTGGGCTAGAGCGTTTTCCTAGCCCTTTTTCTCCCCAAACAGCATCTCTCCAGTGCACTAATCTTCTGTCTGAATAACTGATAAGAAGGTGGAGAGCCCTCTCAGGCAGGACAGACCTCTCCGAAGGACAATCTAATGAGTTGCCCATAAGGAGAGAGCTGGAGATGTGATACTTCTCCCAGGGCCCAGTTCTGCTCCTTGAGGGCAGTGTGCTTAGCTGGGGGCACAGCAGCACCATGCATCTGTCGTGGTGCTCAGGTAGGTCCTAGCTTAAGCTTAGAATGGCTATACACAAGGTTTTGAGATTGTGTAGCCAGCTACTGTGGTCAATGATAAAGGGACTTACCCCACTGAAACTGTTTCTTGGTCAGAAATAAGATAACAATGTAATTTGGGCTTCTGAATTTAACTCTTGCAGGGAATGACTCTTCTCTGAACATTTGTGTTGGTTTAATTTACATTCAAAGACGCGAAATGTGTCTATGTTAACACCAACAGAGGCTCTACAGAGTGTGCAGCTAGAGGACAATCCAATGTAGAAGCTGCTCTGGAGAGCTTCTAAAAATGAGCTTAACACTCAGCTGGCCAGGGGATACGTCCATATTTAGCAGAAGACAGGATCCTTTACACAGGAGCTCACATAAGCGTATGAACAATAGGGGAGCTCGTGCCTTTCCTTTGAATTGGTTTAAGTACTTTTACTGTTAACAAAGATGTTTTACATATGTGCATGTTTCAGCCCCCAGAACAAGGAAAGTAATAAGTGAAATGTCCCTCCAGAGTAAGAAAACAAAACCGAGGAGAACGCTGACTGTAGAAAGATGAGATATAAAAGAAGTATATAAAATAAGCAAAGATAAATGTAAGTAAGATAAATCAAGATATTAACCCACAAGATAAGCCAGATGTTTATAATTATTTTAATAAGCAGTTTTGTTGCTTTTGAATGTATTGCACTGGTGGCCGGTTCAGCTTCCTAGACACCATTATATGTGGCTCTGCAGTTTATTTTGAAAGAACTTGAAACCTCAGTCTATTTCAAAATTACATTCATCTGTGACTTCCTTGCAAAGGGTTGCAAAGAGTGCCTTCTGATGCCTACTGCTTGCCTCTGTACTGTGGCCAAGTAGGAAAACGAGCCTTTGAGCCACCTACATTCCCCTCTCAATGCTGCACTTGATTCAAAAACAAACCTCCTATATATTGCTTGCATGATGTAGACATGGCTGTGGCCTTTGAAAACATTTAACTGGGTTGCAGTAGGAGCAGGGAGGCTATAAAATTACATTTCATGAAAATCAGCAGGATAGAACAGTGTGGTATATTCATGTTCAAGAATATTGCATGAATGAATCAGAAAGTACTGTCAAACGACGTGGGAGGATAAGCCTCCCGCAAAGTAGAAGGGCTTCTTCAAGAAGAGACTTTGTACAAAATTATGGAAGGGTTAAAAGTACTATAGCTGCTCCTCTCTTGCTATTTATATATAATGAAACTACTAGAATTGATACTTGGCAGAAATTTATTAACAAGTTCCTTGAAGAGATACTGGAATGTTTACTGGTCTGGAGGGACTAACTTACATTTTTCCAGTTTGCTATAGCCTTTAAATTGTTTTATTTTCCATTCGCTATAAAATCCTCATGTTTTCACAGTGCTTAAACAGTAAGGAATATTCTTTATTCAGAAGAGGTAGCTCAAAATAAGCAGCACTGAATACTTGATTATCTCACCTTGTCATTCCCCTTGTCTTTTCTAATCACTCAAAACCCAATTTTTATTACACTTTATACTATTATGAATTTGCTTTCAAGGAAAGAGTATTTTCATTGATATTGCACACTTTCTTTTTTCTTCTTTTTTCTAAACTTTCACAATAAATTTCCTTTTTATTTGTTTTCTGAGACAAACTCCTGGAAAAACTGAGAAAAACTGGAAAGGACTGAAACACTGTGATTCCTTCCATGCCTGAAATCTTGCACTGCCCTGTTTTCTCAATAATATTGTACACAGACATTACATAAAATGTTGTGAGTCACTCTGTGCTGTTGAACTGAAGTTTTGGAAGATGAAAAATTAAACCATTTTGTGACCTGTATTGTTTGCTCCCCCACATGAAAAGCTTGTCCCAATTACAACTCTAGTTTGCTTTTAAAAAGCACATGTCACAGCCTCAACTCTTTCCCTCTTTCCTCCACTCTCTGCAGGCATTCCTTTGCCATGAATTCGCAGCTCAGCAGCTGCCCCAAGGGCTCCCAAGCAAGACGATGTTCAGCTTTCACAGAAATAAGTCATTGTAAACTTAGTCAAGGCATGAAAGCAGAAGAGGCAATTTATTTATTTACTCCAACATTGTACAAGATTTCCTCCTGCATATTTTGAATGATGTCTGAACCGCGATCAAATATACACACAGAGCATGAAGCACCGTAATGAAAATGTTAAGTCTGTTTGAAAGCTGTCTATATATGAGTGAGAATATTCCATTTGCAAACCCTGTGTAACTACAGCTTTCTGACCTCTTCTGGATTTCAAACTCTATTTTATAAGGAACTCAAAACAATCCCTTCTTATTATACATATTACAATATACAGGTGTTCATTCCTTTTATTACCATACCATTTGGCCAGAAGCTAACTTTCATATGGTGTAGTACCCATGTCACTCTACTTACTGACTGCTATTAGATGGGAGTTTAATGAAAGAGCCGTTTTTCATAGACAGAGGGCACGTCATGTGTATTTGCTTCTTAGGCACGTTGGACCAAATGCTCAACTGATGAATTCAAAAGAGCCTAATGTATGACCTGAAGCTTTCCTATTACTTTTTTTATTATAAAAATATTAAGGTAAGTTGAATTGGAATACAGCCAAACTCCAGCCTAGCATGTAGAAGACGGTATGAGTTGCCTGGTATGGTTATGGCAATGTCAGCACTTACAGGATGTAGAAAATTCTACGTGGATAAATATCCCAAGGTATCCACCTTAGCCAAACTCTTCAGCTTTCCAGATCATAAGAATATTTCTGGCTTATTTTGACACTATCTTGGACTACTAAGCAGAATCACAGCATTCCAGGGTGTAAGTCAAATGAGAGGAGATTGCTTCTCTCAAATGCTTCTGAAGCTCAAAAAATGCATAGTCTAAAAGTCAGTTTCAAATCTGGGTGAAATTTTGGATGTAATTAATTTCAGTTCAAATTCTATCGAAGTGTCTAGAAAGATCACTAATAATTAGCTATTTAAAGCAAAAGTCTTATTTAAGTGCTAAGGGGAACTGATTTTCATGTGGAATATGTGAAACTGTGCAAGCAAGTTTCCATTACTACTACATTGTGCAAGCATCCATACTGCATGCACATATCTTTTTGCTTGGTAGTCACAAGACAGCTTCTGAAGTCTCACAGACTTCCCATGCTGGACTGAAAGACTAAGACTAAAAACCAAAGCACTTTAAAAATTGCCTAGTATCTCTCAGGAAGAAGTTGGTTTAATGAGCAAAATACTTTTTGGAGATTGAAGGTCTTTGAGGGTTTGTATGATTTTAGAAAGTCTAGGGCCAAGTTCATCACTCGTGTAACTCCATTGATTCCTGAATTTGATGGAGTCACATCAGGGATAAATCTGTCCCCTGGTATCTTGCAGCTAGATTAATGTATATTACTGCATGAGAATAAAAAGACATCCTATTATATTCTCTCTCTTTGGGCTAAGGTTAGTTTCCTTTTATGTTTACACATTTAAGAACATCTGAAAAATCTCTTAATAGTTAAAGGGTAGATTCATTAAATTTCTCATATTATGCTCAATCCCAGTGAAAATAACATTAATTAGCAGACATAATTGTTAAAGCTGATGTCCTGTCGGAAATACAAGGCTGCACAAGGAAGGTAATGGCCCGTATTTTTCAGGTTCATTTAAATGTAATAAGCTAACATTGCTACTCCCGTTAAGACCTTTGAAAATGTAATTAAATACTCAAAGGACTACTAACATGATTAAACAAAGAATAGGGAAGGTTATTAACTAAGCTTATTAAAGACATTTCACATTCTGTCCTGCTTGGTAATAAATCACATTGAATTTTTTTAAAGCATAACAGAGGGCAAGCAATTTTACCATTATCCTGTTCAGCAGAAGATTAGTGCTGGAATGTTATTCCCTTTAAAAAAAAAAAATACAAGTAATATGTGTGCCATACGTCTGGGTTGGTTTGCTGGTTTTTGTGTTGGTTTTTTTTTTTTTTTTTTGCTTATCAAGTCTTTATTTCTCTGCTAATACAGTAGAGGGAGCTCTCTTTAAAATGCCTACACTCTAATTAAACTATGTACATGCTTATACCTTGAGTTTGGTCTGGTATGCACAGAAGCAAACAGATTTTGTGGAATATATTTATGTATATGTTAAAACGTATAGCATCATTAAAGTGCTTATTTAATTAAGGAGTTCTTTAGTAATTTCTTATTTTTCTCCATGAAGATCTATACTGTCATCAAGTTACCTTTCAAGCTACCTTCCCCAATAACCTGATATGGCTGAAATCACTTCACTTCTGATCATTGCTGCTCTGTTGATACATCCAATACCAGGACCTGTACTATTCAATATATTCATCAACGACTTGGATGAGGGAATAGAGTGCACTGTCAGCAAGTTTGCTGATTACACAAAACTGGGAGGAGTGGCTGACACACCAGAAGGCTGGGCTGCCATTCAGCGGGACCTAGACAGGCTGGAGAGTTGGGTGGGGAGAAATTTAACGAAATACAAGGGCAAGTGTAGAGTCTTGCATCTGGGCAAGCACAACCCCATGCACCAGTATAACTTGGGGACTGACCTGTTGGAGAGCAGTGTAGGGGAAAGGGACCTGGAGGTCCGGGTGGACAGCAGTATGACCATTAGCCAGCAATGTGCCCTTGTGGCCAAGAAGGCCAATGGCATCCTGGGGTGTATTAGAAGAGGTGTGGTTAGTAGTGTGAGAGAGGTTCTCCTTCCCCTCTACTGCCATAGTGAGACCATATGTGGAATATTGTGTGCAGTTCTGGACCCTTGAGTTCAAGAAGGACACAGAACTGCTTGAGAGAGAACAACTCAGAGCCACAAAGATGATTAAGCAAGTGGAACATCTCCCTTATGAGGAAAGGCTGAGAGAGCTGGGTCTCTTTAGCTTGGAGAAGAGAAGACTGAGGGGTGACCTCAGTTTAATGTTTATAATTATGTAAAGGGTGAGTGTCAGGAGGATGGAGCCAGGCTCTTCTCAGTGACATCTAATGATAGAACAAGGGAAAATGGGAGCAAGCTGGAACATAGGAGTTTCCACATAAATGTGAGAAAAAAACTTCTTCACAGTGAGGGTTACAGAGCTCTGGAACAGTCTGCCCAGGGAGGTTGTGGAGTCTCCTTCTCTGGAGACATTTAAAAACCACCTGGACACATTCCTGTGTGACTTGATCTAGGAGATCCTGCTCCAGCACGGGATTGGACTAGATGATCTTTTGAGGTCCCTTCCAATCCCTGGCATTCTGTGATTCTGTGATTCTGTGATACCAGTATATGTTATCTACAAATCCTACCTGTAGGTTTTTTTTTCAGTCTTCTTCCAAATAGCTGAAAAATATGAACACTACCTCTGGAGTCTATCGTGACACCACTAGAAATATCTTAATTCAACTATGAGTCTCCATGGAAAAATTCCCTTACGTTTTAATCAAATTGTTCTTGAGCCCTATTCTTTCCAGTAAAGCACCCATGGACACCTATAATTTTGCCCACTATTGGAATTGAGAGAACTAGTTTCTACTCACATTTGGCTCTTCCCACCTGCATTATTCAAGCAACGGCACATCAGGATCCTTTCAATTTATCCTGAATTCTATGAAGTTAGGCGGAATTGTCATCAAAATGGTAGAAATCTAAGGCTGGCCTTTGAAGACATGGATGAAGCCAGCAGGGCCTTTTATTGGATAGAATTTATCCCTAATAGATATTGTTTAAAATCTTTGATCCTTTGTCAAATTTAATGTCATAGATATATTTTTTCTTCCAAATATGTAACAAATATTTATTAAAGACATCTGGGTTTTTTGGCAACACTGGTAATACATTTCCATCACGTAATAGGCCTAAAAAGTTTTGAAAAGACTAATAAGAAGTAGTGTTTTAAGTATAATAAACAAAATTCTTAAAAGAGCTTCACTTCACTAGAATAGCTTTCTTGTACATTTAAGTCCTCTTATGAACAGTCCATACTTTATAACTCCAGTAAATGAACAAACAGATGTAGCAGTCTATATGAGTTGGATTTTCTTCTAGCATTTTTGGAGAGATCTAGCAGTTCGGCCTAAGCAGTAAGACAGATCTGTTACTTAGATACGTTTGAGATTTTGCAGTGCTTATCTCCACTTTCAGAGCACCATATTGAAAAGCCATCCTCTGCCTCACTTTCTAAATAAACAAATGTCATGATATACAAAAGCCAAGACTTTATATTGCCCATTTCTGTGCACTTGCACAGAAACACCCTGCGTGCCTCCACAAATTACCCAGAGTCATTCCACCATGGTCTGCGGTGGCACAGACAAGCAAGCAGTTACTCACATTAATAAAACAGCACTCAACAGCTGCTAGGAACAAGAAACTGAAATATTTACAGCCAGGGATACTTTGTGACTCTTGGCATTCCATGACATGCTCAGGGTTTCTTGCTTTAAAATTCTTGCATCATAGCGGCTTTACTTAACAGATGCTGTGTTGATCACTGTTACCACCTCCTTTGAAATATTTGCAGTACCTTGACCTATAGAGTAGGTGAGAGAGGAAATGCAGCAAAGTAGTAGAATAGACTTTCAGTTACATGCTTGCTTCAATTAATTTACTCAACTTTCTTTAGATAAAAATCAGGTCTTCACCAGTCTCCTAAATTTTGACCTTGGAGCCTGAATTTGACTAAATGAAATGAAAACTCCTACCTATGTTGGATCTTGCTGGAGAGACACAAACTATCTTTTACCTCTGCATTCCACTGATAAAAAAATGCCTATATTGGCAAGTAAAAACTGCTGCAAAATTAAAAAAAAAAAATCATACTACTCTTCAAAGATTTCAAAGCCAGTAATAATCACAATCTATACAAAACCTGTCAAGTAAGTCTGGTAGCTGCAAGTATGCAAGCTGCAAGTACAGGTAACCAACATCTGAGGTTCAGGCTTTTTCTAACAGTCAAGCTAACTTAGGTTTGGTGGACTTTTAATTACGTAAAGTAGACTAATTTTGTCCACGATTTTTTTTGTGTTCTTATGTTGTATTAACACTGTGCGAAGGTAAATTGATTCATATTATATTTTTGCTCTATAATATTTATTTTTCCCACAGAAAAATTCTTGTTCTGTCTGCTCTTGCCATTAAGAATTCATTATGTTGAGGGGATGTAAGTCTTAAAGGTATTGTCCTGTGCTCACCTCACTATAATCTTGACAGATCAGAGCAGACTGAGAAGATGATACCTGGAAGAAATCATTAATACACCTGAGATTATGCTTTTCTTCCAGCTACCACGGTGGATGTGTAGTGTCTTGATTAGTTACAATAAGAAAAGACTGTCTGCAGTTGCATCTGTTAGGACCGAAGTAAAATAATTTTTAAGAAGTCACCTACTAGGAAGCCTAGGAAATATGCTTGTATCTATCTGGTCTGGGAAAAAATAAGAGTCTAAAAGAAAATTCCGTTAGTTAACAAACAGCCCTTAGCTGAGTTAATGACAGTCCTACCTGTCTGTATTGTGCAACTAAGTTTCCAGAGGGTAGATCTTCTATTACTGTATATTACAGCTCCCATAAAAATAACTGGAAATCTTCACCTGTGCCAGTTTTGCACAGACTGACTTGGGAGCTCCAGTTTGACCTAATCATACAAGAGATGTTTCTGATGATCCTGGCCTAAATCTCCTATGAGCAGTACTAGCAAACAATTATTTCTGAAATTGCAGAATTCCTCCACTGAACACTAATGAAGGAAACAAAATTTAGAATATCCATAGACTAAAAATATCTTTAGAACTGGTGGAGGGAAAAACATAAGCAAAGAATGGCTTACCATAAAGAAAAGAATAGTATAATAAATAAAGAAGAAAATGTATGCTTATTAACATTTATTATTTGTGTTATAGCCGAATTCAGTCCTAAATATCAATCTAACCAAGAAAGATTGTCTAGTTTGACAAGAAACAATGGCTGGATAAAACACCGTGGAAAAATTGGAGGATTGGGAAGTAGTGACAGGAGTATGGAGTTGAGCACTAAAATACAGCTTATACACTAGAAAATTGTTATTCCAGTTTATACGTACAGAAGTGAGTAACATGGTGACTAAAATTCACCCTCTGCACACCCCAGAGCCAATGTCACTATGCTGATTAAGACCCTCTAACAAGCAAGCCCCGAGAGATTTGATCACAACCAAAAGTAAAACCTGAAGCTTATCTCTTAAGGATCAGCTGGATGCAGTCACATTTCTTCTCCATGCAACTTTTCATTTCAGTGGTAACTTTACTAAAGCTAGGGCAGATCTATCTGGCCAGTCCCCATGGGAACTAAAGGTATATTTTGTCTTGCAAGGTAGGATCTGCATTGCAGTTTCTGATGAGATGTCCTTTGCAAATACAATACAGCTGTGATTTTGAAGTGGAAGTGAGAACTAAAAACAGATTTGTTCCAAATCTGGGACATTTTTTCCTCTCAACAAACCCGACAAATCTCAATTCCTTCTAGTACTCACATACACATATTTAAATAACTCAATAATCAAAGCCAGGGCTTTGGACAGCAGCTGACCATTCATCAATGCCACTTGGTATCAAGTGAATCCATAAACAGACTTTTTTTCTCATTAAATGCTTTTAAATATAGCTCATCACAGAAAAGCACAAATGATTCAAGGACAAAACATCCTCCTCTGCCTATTGTCTCTGCTGATGGATTTGTGACTCCCCCAAAACCAAACATATTTCATTTATAGCCTAGAAGATATTTACACCAAGATAAAAATCCCACAAGATTTTTCTTGCTTTTCTTGTTGTACTTTAAAATTATTTTAAAAATATGTCTTCTGTTTCTGCTTGAAACATACCACTCAGCAGTGTCCCACTTAATGACAAGTCACTTGTGTTAGATGGGAAGCTCTTATGATCACAGAAAACTGTAAAATCATTGATTAGCAGCTGCTGCATGAAGCTGAAATTAGGGAAGTACTTTCCTTTACATTAGAGAATTCTGCCCCTGCATAACTCCAGTGTTTCTCCCTGCTCTTTCTGTCTTGAGGTGACTCACCACTGCAGTGCCCCAAGCCATGCAGCTTAGATGGCTTTGGTCACCTAAGTTCTTCTTGGGCTTGCGCTAGCCCCAGCCTTTTGACAGCCACCTTTTGTGTTCATTAAAAAACCAGTAAGAAGATATAGGAAATGACAGTGAAGAGAAAAATCACAAAGAGAGAAACATTTGGAGGCCTGACAGAAACTGGCACGGCTCTGATCTCATGGATCTGGTAAGACTCAGGTATAAACTACATAAATCAGATGGACCTAGTGAGTAACATATATAATGGAGGTGTACAAACCCTTGTGTGAAGTCTGTAGTTGTCATTTAAAAGCAAGCATTGTCAGATTTTTGCCAGTGTTTTGCTACAGACTTGCCTAATATCCTTGGACGTATCCAGTTTTTCCCGTTCCATGTCTTCATCTATCAAGACGGAATAACAGCGCATGTAGTGAGAACAAAGTTATACACACTCTGAAGCCCTTGAGTAGGAGTTCAGCATTGCTAGTCATAATATATATACAAAGTCAGACCTTCCCAAATTACTCAGTTCATAAATCTTAATTTTATTTCATCAGCTCCAGACAGGCTGGTCTTTCAGTCTCCTAAGATATCAGATGCACAGAGTCTGTGAATGCAGCTTGTCTCAGTTGCTGCTACAGTAAACATCTCCTGCCAAGTTCCAGCCCAGACTCAAAAGCCCAGGTACTCAGTGACGTGGAAGGGCTTGTAAAGTCTACCCCAAAAACTCTTCAGCCAATCTGTATTGCCATCAGGACTTGAAAGAAATGAATTA
This sequence comes from Coracias cyanogaster, assembly GCA_033124195.1. Classification (NCBI taxonomy): domain Eukaryota; kingdom Metazoa; phylum Chordata; class Aves; order Coraciiformes; family Coraciidae; genus Coracias; species Coracias cyanogaster. The sequence continues at coordinate 33,344 of JAVSBS010014100.1, forward strand.
AAGCTACCATGGGCATATTTATATGGGCTAACATCACACCTCCTAGTGCCTATCCTAGAGACATCCACAATGTCCTTTAGATGCTACCTCCCTTTCTACAGTTTTCTAGGATATCCCTTCTCTCTTTGATCTTGAATTGAAGTTTATACCCCAAATGTAGAAAATTTGATATTCAAGAGGTAGAAAAATTTCTCTTAGGTAACAGCAATGTGTCTGAACAATAATTTATCATTTCAAATCAGGTTAGCTCTGAATACAGAATAAGCATTTATCTCTGACTGGTGTCAAGGTTGCTTCTGGATAATTTCCCTGTTATTCCAATCTGGAAAAAGTTGTTAAGCACAAAAATTCATAAACATATTTGTTACCATGAATGTGAAACCACTTAATTTTCAACAGTTAGAAATTGCTATGAAAGAAATCTTTAGCTCAGTATTTATCTGCAATGCACAACACTGGTGAAGTATAATTCACATACTGGAATATGATTCATACCCTTGCAGTTCACCTGGGTAGACTTTGTGCCCTGACAGGTAATCTCTGAAAGATAAGGCACTTGTCCTGTCAATTTAGCAGATGGTGTGCTAGCTCTGTCTGATGAGACAGGACACTTCATCAATTTCACTGTAACTGTGGAACAACAAAGTACATCTCCAGATGAGTACAGATCCAGAGAGCAGTGGTCAATGGCTCAATGTTCAGAGGTAAAAAGGTGACAAGTGGTGTCCCTCAGGGGTCCATACTGGGACCAGTGTTGTTTAGTATCTTCATTAATGATGTTGACAGTGGCATTGAGTATACTCTCAGCAAGTTTGCAGATGACATCAAGCTGGGTGGTGCAGCTGATATGCCAGAGGTATGGGATGCCATCCAGAGGGACCTGGACAGAATGGAAAGGTGGGCCCAGATGAACCTTACAAGGTTCAACAAGGCCACGTGCAGGGTCCTGCACCTGGGCCGGGGCAACCAGCATTATCAATATAGGCTGGGAGAGGACATGCTAGAGAGCAGCCCTGTGGAAAAAGACTTGGGGGTACTAGTAGGTGAAAAGCTGGACATGAGCCACCAATGTGTAATCACAGCCCAGAAGGCCAATTGCATCTTTGGCTGCATCAAAAGAAGTGTGGCCAGCAGATCAAGAGAGGTGATTCCGCCCCTCTACTCTGCCCTGGTGAAACCTCACCTGGAGTACTGCAGCCAACTCTGGAACCTCCAGCACAAGAAGGATGTGGATGTATTGGAGCGTGTACAGAAGAGAGCCATGAAAAAATTAGAGGGCTGGAGCTCCTCTCCTATGAAGACAGCTTGAAAGAGTTTGGGCTGTTCAGCCTGGAGAAGAGAAGGCTCCGGGGGGACCTTATAGCAACTTTCCAATACCTGAAAGGGCCCTATAAGAAGGCAGGGGAAGTTCTGTTCTCGAGGGTCTGTAGTGACAGGGAAATGGTTTTAAGCTAGAATAGGGTAGATTTAGGTTAGACATTAGGAAGAAGTTCTTTAGTATAAGTGTGGTTGAGCACTGGAACATGTTGCCCAGAGTGGTGGTGGAGGTCCCATCCCTGGAGTCATTCAAGGTCAGGCTTGACAGTGCTCTGAGCAACCTCACCTAGTTAGAGATATCCCTGCTTATTGCAGGGGGTTTGGACTAGATGGCCTTTAGAGGTCCCTTCTAACCCAACCTATTCTATGATTCTATGATTGTTATGATCCCAAACATCTTGCTTGCTGCAGCTACATACCAGGAACAGTTCACTGAGGGTACATACCAGGAACATTCTGGTTCTTCCAGATCCTTGAGTCACAGTGGAAAGGCAGGACGCTTACAAATTCCCAGGTTGAGAACCTGTGTCATTGTACCCCAGGAGAGAAGCTGTTAGAGCAAACTACACAGGAGAGTAAAACATTTGGGAATAATTAAAGCACATGCAGAAAGGAAAACCTTGCTTTTGTGGGCCTACGCAAATGATTCAAGCTGTTGTCATATGAAAAACAGTAACTCTGGGGAAGAAGATCTGTTGAGATTAAATTCCCACTTCTTCACACATGCTAGTGAAAGGATTACCTCATTGGTACTCTTTTTCTGGTTAAAATAATGTTTTCTGTTCTCTGTGCTACTGAGTAGCAACAGCATTTCTTCTTTATCATACTGCTTGCCTGTAACTAATGTATGAAACAAGGTGCTTTGAATGAAGGTGATGAAAATCTCCAGCTAAGAGATGGAGGTGGGGTCCTCACTTTACAAACACTGTGCAGTTTGTGACAGGAAAGAGTTGACTTCAGAAAATCTGTGCCCTTATCTGCTTGAGAACTTTTCATCTGTGCAACGCTGAAGGTTGTAGGCTAAATTGTTACAAAAGCTGGTATCAAAATGGAAGTTTTCTGCACTGATAAATTTCTTATAGGTCAACAAAATGAAATACTGGTCTAGTGCTAGACCAGTCATATTGCTACCTGGCTTCTGAGCATTTCAGAGATGTTAATGGAGCGTGAGAGCAACCAGCACCTAATGCAGGATGGGGCAGGAAGGCCAGAACGAAGAGAAAGAAGGGCTGGTGGAGCCTATCTTGTGCATCTGGTGATAGAGAAAGTGAATGATTGCTCTTCAAGGCCTGCAGTCTGTTTTAACTGCAACTGAAAAAAGCATTAGGCTTCTGAGCGTAAAAAAGACTGCTTCAGGGCAAAATGGTTAATATTGTAGATAATTTGTAGGCAAATACTGTGCAAAGTAAATTGTGAGCTTTTGAAGAGCTGTGACTTAAAATCAGAATTTTAATGCAAAAGTAAGGAAGAAGTGAATCCCGTTCCTAAGCAGAACTCTCAACATACACTTGCTGAAAAGCACTATTCCCCACCTCCACAGAGCTATGTCAACACCTATGTGAACATCCTGCTAGCAGGTAATCATCCCATACCAAAGAGACACAAAAGGCAACATTGCATGTCTGTGTAATAATAATAAATGCAGAGTACATTCCCCTTCAAGATACATTTCACCTTACTCCAAAATGAGACACTTTCCAAGGATACAGCAACAGAAGGCTTTCCAGTGCTGCCCTTTTCTGCTAGACAGCAGGTGATGAACATCACAACAGGATCACAACTGTGGGTTTGCACCAAGCTGCTTCTGGTCTAAACATTCAGACGGTCCAGTCATTACTGGAAGGAAAAAAAGCTTCACTAGGTTTGCACGCTTGTTTTTTCCTTAGTTTTGCAAATAATTTTCCAGATTTCTCAGGCATGTTTGCGAGTATCCACTGATGTAATGTCAAAGACATACATCTTAAATTTGACGATTGCCATGATGAAGTCATATAGAAAAGATCACATCTGCCAAATCATTTAACTGTCCTTTTGTATGTGATCATATATTCTTTTTAAACAGCTGATTTGTTATTTTGCAGTGGTTTTTGCTTACGCTGGTTAAGCTGTGTTTGTGGAAAGCTCCTATTTGGCCTCTCCTCACCTTATATTTGTTCTTCTAAACTTAGGTGTACAGAAGATAGAACAAGTTTTTTTGATCTTTAAGTAAATCTGTGAGACATTTGCAGTGAAAGTGTACATCATCCTTGAGAGTGGCATATGAAAACATAATTTGTTTTTATAGAAATTGTAGTAGGTGGCAATATTTTGTATTACTGGAATGGTAGCTTTCATTACTTCTCTTTCAGAACCTGCAATCATTTAGATCAATGCTGTCAGGCTTTAAGTTTGACCTGTACCTTCAGTCTTCATCTGTGTGTTAGCTTGGAATTCAGGACTGTGCTTGAATCCAAACTCCTTAATTGTCCTTGGTGCTTATAACTTAGCACTCTGCAGAGAGCAAATGGCTGGTTGAACAAGCATGTGAAGGCACAAGCTATGGTGGGGGGACCAGCCCAAATTTGGGCTCAGCCCTGAAGCAGAGAGGGGTTATCCCCACTTCAGGCTGCTCAGCTTTGAGAGCTGGAGTCCATAATCAGACACAGATACTAAAGAATGGCAGAGTGCATCTTGGTACTCATATTTTCCCTCTTTAACTAACAGCTTTCTTTTTGCAAAAGAAAGCACACCTTCTAGTCATTCTTCCTTTTTGCTGTGTGCTTGGTGTCGGGACTTAGCTAAGGATGGTTCTCTCAGTTTACAAAAAAGTCCAATTTTTCTTAAGGATGTTCATTTGTTTGTTTGTTTGCAGACTTTATCCCCCATTCCCTGCACAGGTTCTGCTCTCAAACAGGCACAGATCAATACCGTGTTTTGGTGCCTGAAGTGCAGAATCAGTAGCAGAACCGTCTGAGACTTTCCTATGCAGGACAGGGAAAGGAGTTAAGTCTTTAGGCAGCCTAAGTGTCTTGCTGATCTTTAAAATATACAAGTAAGGTTCTCCTAAAGAAACCATCATTTATTAACTGGACAGATGTGTCTCTGTAAAGTAGAAGCTTATAGTTACTATTCCATTTTACTGATTTTTTTTTTCCATTAAAAAAAAAAGTCTAGCATCCTGGAATTTTTAGAGCCTTACAGTTGCAGTAAATGGTGTCTTTCTGCAGCACCAATTCAGGGTGCTAGGGATGATAATTTGACCATAATCTGTTTCTGTGCTTTTTCTCTTTCAACGGACTGTCATATGCAATTAGGACAAAAAGAGGGAAAAAAAGAAAAGACTGTTCTTCCAGGTCTAACCCTACAACCAGTGAAGTGAACAAGAGTAGAATACATTCACATATCCCTCCTTCTTTTTCAGAGTGAATGATGGACATTTGAGAGGTACTTCCTGCACTATGCTTGCTCCTTGGTTTGAACTTTTAATGAGGAAGCAATAAGAAACTTGGCACTGATTTATTTTGGTTCTTAAGTGCTGAATCCAGCCAGAACATGTATTAATGAAGAGCAGTTTTAGACAAGGACTTGCATATCAGTTCCTCAAAAAGCAATGCAAAGAAAAGAACATCTTAGGTCAGAATAGGAGATCCTTTTAAGTAGGGAGATGACAAGATGACAACTGCCTAATACTTTAAACAGCAAATCGTCAAGAAACACTCTGTGGAGGGATCTGGCAAAGACCCTGGTTCACTCTCTCCTTCCAGCAAGTGTTGTTTGTGTCAACCAATACCTGCATTTTGCTTTTCCTCAAAGGACTATGAAGGAGAGTTCAGAAAAAGGCCATTATATGCACCTGCTAGGGAGCATAAATAATATGTATCCAACAATAATAGTATCCAACTGATCATGGCTTTTAAGAAGAGGAAGAGTAGTGCTGCCTGTCTGTAGTGTAGGAGTGTAGTGTAAATTGCTGAAAACACAGAAAAGTTAGGAGCAGGTGGCCTGGGGTCTAGGCATAGCTCAGCTTTTGAGGACTCAAATCCACCCTTACCATCTTCCAAAATTCACAGACTGACTTTCAGGTACAGCACTTCACTTCAACAGCAGCTTAGGCAGAAATAAGAGTATGTGAGTCCTACCCAAAAAGTCAATAGTTACTTTAGAAAATGAGATTTTGGTTTCTAAGACATTAAGAAACTCCCAAAAAGTTTATACCAAGTCTGCCGGCATCCAACTTCAAAGGCACTGAGCTTTGCATCAGAAATACTTTTGACCTGCCAGTTTTCTAACAAGAATGCTGCAGCATGTTGCTGAAAGAAAATTTTCACCAATTTGTGGTGAATTCAGATGAAATGGATATGTCTTCCATGTCTTCTTGTTATCTGAATTTTCATTAGTATATATTTTGAGATTATTAAATCCCCCATGGGGAAAATTATGAAAACTGTCAGCCTGGGATATTTTTGAATGAGACTAACAACTTTCTTTGTCTTTAGATCAGAGCATTTAACAAACAGTGGGCTTGTAGGATGAGAGTTCTTGAGCATTGAAGTGATTGTGATTGACAGTAAAAATTACAGATTAGAAGATCTTAGACTCTTTATTTGCCAATGAGACTCAATACTAGCTGGATAGCTAATACTGAACCACTAAGATTTCTTTGAAGATTCCTGATTTGCCCCTAGTGATATGTGTTCCACCCATAAATAAATGTTTTCCTTTCAGGCACCTTTTCTCTCAGAGCCTAAAGCTGCAACTGACCCCTGAGAATACCTTTCATTTTTCACAGAGGTGCTATATTTTCGCCCTCTCTGCAGGAGGGCTGAAAGGGAAGGCTCAAGCAATTGTGAGTACTGGTTGTGCTCTAAAACCCACTCGATGCTGAAGTCCTTACCAAAGCACACAGGTCCTTACCAGAGCGAGCGGGATTCTGAGAGAAGGAAGTATCATTGTTCGTGTTTCTTTGGAGCTATCTCCAGGACTGACTAGCACAGTTGCTCTAGGAAGGGACTAGAAACTTTCTTTGTTATTTTAAACTCGGAACAATTTGTGCAGTAGAACGTTAACCTCAAAACTGAATAAAATTACATAACAGGGAAGAGAAGTCTGTGATACTTTGAAAAGCACAGATGACCACATAAGAAGAAAATACCTGCTAAGACTAACAGAACAAGAAAAAAAAGATAGTTGATCCTAACATGGTTTATAATTTTAAAATACTAGTAGCAAAAATGCTAACAAAGATGTTACTGAGACATAGAATTATGGCCTTTTATCCTATGGATGCCATCTCTGATGGTAGTCTCTATACTTAAAGAAAGCAGAGTGCAGAATATGTGCAGTTTTTTTCCCTCAGATCTATACAAATGTTATTCTAGTTACAGAGTATCAAGAAAAATAAATTGGAAATGTAATGGGAGAAGAAAGTAAATAGAGAGAAAAGGTCCTTTGTCTTCTCCTTCCCTCTGTCTTTTCATTCTTTTCTCCTTTCTTCCATCATTCCTTTACAGAGGGAGGAACAAAATCACTCAGTTATAAGCATACGTAGGTGGGCAATATTTCAATTTCTTTGGTAGATAGGGTGTATAGACAAAGAAAACCCACATACAGAGTGCTCTGAATTTATCACATTGTGAGTGTGGGACAAGGGTTAAAGGGACAAGGGTTAAAGGGGTAGTCCTTTGTCCTCTGCCAGGGTTGAGCTCCCTGAAGTAAGAGAAAAGGGCCAACAACTCATAGCCAATGTGAGAAGAAAAGGCCAGTTCAGTTTCCACTGCAGAAGAAGGTGGATGGATACATTCCACTAAACTGCCAAAGAGGTAGGGTTTTTTTGGTCAAGAGAACATGGAAAATAAGAGACAAGAAAAGCACTGAAGCAACACATGGGCTGTATGTTCAAGAATTAAAATCCTAAGAAAGAAAAGCAATTTTGTAAAGTCAAGCAGAAAGTGTCTAGTTACAAGAATAGTTGAGAGACAGACAAATAACAGGATATGGCTGGTAGAATAAACAAGTGAGGAGTCTACAGGCGTTTCCATGAGTCACTGCTGGGCTACATGCAGTAACCAAAACGTCACCGAGAAATGATCCAAGGAGATGCAAGGGAAGTGGATGCAGAAGAAATAAAAAGGAGGATTAAAGCATTGTAAGGCTGAGGAGGCAGAGAAATGGATGAAATGGAATGATGTCATGGAGAGATACCTTGCTTGGCCAGGCATGTGGAAAATTGAGGTGCATAGATTATATAGTTCTGTTCATGATCCACTGCCAGCAACTGCTTGTTTACATCACTGAGAGTTAAGATGACAGTTGTCATCTTAATATGACATGAATCCTTACTTCACAGTAAATCCGATCGGTCTGGCAAGGGATCACATCTGGTAACAATGGAGGTCTGAAGAGACTTTTTAAATCTAGGACACATCTGAAAAGAACCAAAGTGGAAAAGAAATAATATATCTTTCTTTTTCAGATTTATGGTACTGAAAAAGAAATATCATTCTTTCCAAGAATCATTTCTAGATGCTGATGGAAGCAAACAAAATCAAACGGGCAATTTGGAAATCAAAGCACATTTTTAAATAAGGAATTTGTTTTTATCCTCACCAGGAGTAAAAGCTGGAATGAACCTGAGCCTACTGTTACCATGTAAGTGTCTGAAATGAAATAAACAGCTTTCTGACTGAATGGTTATCCCCATGGCAATAGGAGAGGATCTTGCACATTGAAGACTGAAAGGAATGAATAGATGAGAAGGAGGCACACTAGATCCTGACACAGCCCAAGGTACAGCGTGTATCCTTAGAACTGAGCTGTGAAGGATGCATGCAGAAGGAACAGTCCCTGTATTTCCAGGGTTTATCAGTAGTATGAGATCAGGCTACACGGCAAGTCAGGCAAGGACAAAAAGAACCCTTGTTAATTTTAGAAGCACTAGGATTATTGTGTCTGGAGCATTAAAGGTGTATTATTTAATGGATGTCTAGAACTTTTATCAACTCCTCTTCAGCTACATTTATTTTCTACTCCATGGCTCAAACATAGCCCTGGATAGTTACCAAGATAAACTTTAAAGCCAACAGGAGCTGTGCCTATTTATTCCAGGGTTGGAAGGAGGTCTCTAGCTCCAGCTCTAAACTGAATAACCCTTGCAAACCTGCAGCAGAGCTCTATATGAATTACTGATTTATTTTTTAGTTCTGCTTTAAAACAGGAAATGAGAAATAAAAATGTCATTGGCACCAACCAAATTCTAAGTTCTTATTTTGTCAAGAACAAAAAAAAGATGTTCTGACACAGAATGTTCCTTTTTGGCACAAACAAAAGCATTAAGGTATGTGAAAGAAAAGCCAAAGAAATAAAACGTTAGCTCCATAAAATATGATGTGGCAATTTCATGCCTTTTCCCCAAAGGTTTAGGGATCAGATTTCTCACCCAAGCTATGACCAGCTGAATTCTCTCCTCTCCTACATGCCCCATATCCTTGCAGAGCACCCCACTCTCCAGCCTGATAGGACAACTCTAGGCTGAGCTTTCTCTGTCATCACTGTTGATATTCTTGCATTCCATTAGAAAAAGGATATATTTATTCTTTATATCACAGAGTGTGAGTGAATGTAACTTGTTTGCTTGATTTACACCAGGAAGGTAAGAGAACAGGTTTCAGTTCCCTCAAGCAGAAAATGGAACTTAGTATGTATCTCTAGTATCCTACATATTCCTGAAAAATTCTGAAAAGCTCTGGTTCTTGAGCCCTTGTGTGACTAGGGAACATTATTCCATTTTCCTTTATTCTGGCTTTGTGTGTCTGGTTCTTAAAGCAAACCAACCAACCCACTTAAAACATTTCAATACAGCAGGACTGAATTTGTTATTTAAATTCAGGCAGATTGAAATCCTAGATTTACCAATGATTATTTACTAGAAAACAATCTACCCAGCTAGCATTGAGAGGGAGTAAACTCTCTCTGGATGATCTCTACAGTTCTCTCCAAGCTCCTATTCAGTGGGAAACACCCTGGTCTATCCCCACCAAAATCCGTCGCACAACAGAAAAAGGAAAGGGGAGATGATGAATTTTCTTCTCCCATAAGCAAAAGTATCCCCTGAAGTAATTTATTTTTCCCTGATTCTTTTAGCCCTTTCACTGTTACTGAAGCTAGAGTATTGTACCCTGCCATGGGGTCAGGGGAGAATTCTGACAAGGTATCTCATGTTCACTGAACTATCCTAAATTTATGTACATTTTTAAAAACAAAAACCTGAAGCAATAATCATCTGGTCCTAATTTCCTCCACAATTAGTTGCACATTCAGGTTTAAAGGCAGGGGCTGGAAATAAAGTAATCCATTTTGGTAGCACTATATGACATCTTTAGATAGCTCAGTGGAAAGAGCTCCAGCAATCCATGGTTGCAGGGATCAGTATGAACCTATATTTTAAATTACCATGAACAAGTTCTTGCAAACAAGAACTTAGAAATCAGAGTGATCAATTCGTTTCAGATGGCCTTTCGTTTGTGAAGGTATTTCACTGAAGGCAGTTTAGCTACAGGAGAAAGCACAAATAGCTAATTTTGCAAGCTTTCTTTCACAATGCATAAAGAAAAAGAAGTTTACAAAGTCAAGCAGACTAATGGAAGAAAGAAGTAAATTAACAGAATCATAAAATAATCAGACAGGAAGAGAACCCAGGAGATTGCTAGTCCAAGCTCCTGTTCAAAGCAGGGTCAGATAGCAGGTCAGACCAGGTTGCTCATGGTTTTATAGAATCATAGAATTGTCAGGGTTGGAACGTACCTTAAAGATCATCTAGTTCCAAAACCCCTGCCACGGGCAGGGA
>JAVSBS010014101.1:0-17389 GCA_033124195.1 Coracias cyanogaster
GGGCCAGAAGAAGGATGCATGGAACTACAGGCCTGTCAGTATGATCGCAGTGCCAGGGAAAGTTATGATGCAGATCATCTTGAGTGCCATCATGCAGCATATACAGGACAACCATGAGATAAGGCCCAGTCAGCATGGGTTTATGAAAGGCAGCTCCTGCTTGACTAACCTGATGTCCTTCTATGACAAGGTGATAGGCTTAGTGGATGAGGGAAAGGCTGTAGATGTTGTCTACCTAGATTTTTTTCATCAGTGAAAGAGTTGTAAAGCACTGGAACAGGCTGCCCAGGGAAGTGGTGGAGTCACCATCCCTGGAAGGATTTAAAAGATGTGTAGGTGTGATGCTTAGGGACACCTGGATTAGGGATACATGGTTGCGTGGTGACCTGGCAGTGCTGGGTTAACTGTTGGACTTCATGAACTTAAAGGTCTCTTCCAGCCAGTGTGATTCTATGATTCTACAACATCTAGAAAAACTCTGCTGGAGAGTTGCTGAAACATCTGATTTCTCCTACAGCAACACTGGTTATGTGAGGAAAGCCAGCCAAAGCCTTCCTGTAAGTTTTCTTTACTCAGATTTGGCTCAAGAAAGAGGCTGAAGACTTGAAAATGTTCTCAAGCATTCATTGTTGTTCTGAAGAGTCATTTTCTAATGCAGATACTTACACTCTGATCCACTAAAGTGCTAAAACTAATGCCCAGCAGGTGTAAGTCTGGCAGGGGTAAACATCTTTAAAGGAATATATAGCTATTTAAATGAATTACATAACACTTCTGATTCAGGTCCCCCGCGCAACAAGCATAGTAATGACAAAGATGGATTCAGAGCTCTAGAGGGTGTAAAACTATAATAAAATGAAACAGGCTGGCTAATGTGAAGAAAGCGTTGGGCAAATTAAGTTTTATTGCAAAGCCTTGAAAATACTTCCACCAAAAATCAAACAAAGTTTGGAGCAATCAAGATTTGAATCCTGATGCTGTTTCCTTCACAATGCTCTGAAGATCTGGCTACTCCCCAGCACCCAGATAGCAAAGAGCACTATTTCCCTCTGCTTACGTCACTCCTCTCCAGTCCATACCAAAGTTATCAAAAGGAGTTTACACTCCTTCACTACAATGCAGGGCTCAACTTTCTCTTTAGTTGGTTCTGCCCAGCTCCAATCTGATACAAAAGGACCACTTCCGCCCTCCCCCCATCAATCTCATTTCCTCTGCCCTATCAATGATAGCTTTATCGTCCCATTAACCCATTTCCCACATAGCAAATGCCTCATGTTTTTCCATCAACCCATGTATGGACAAATCTCTCTTGACACACTATGGCCCCCATATAACTATAGCTAATTACCCCCATATAAGTCAGCATTTTCAGTGAGGTCCCGTTTATGTTGTGAGGCATCTAAACAGTTATCAAAAATAATCATGACATTATAAAGCACTTGGGAAATGACATTGTTTTTGACATTGTTTTGTCTTTCAGACTCTGCAGTTCCCAAGAACAGGAACTGTCTTGTATTTGAGTATCATCCAGGACATTTTCATAGCATCCAAGAATCTAATAATCATAACAGCAATAAAAGCGGTAACACATTTCAGATGCTGTCCTTAGAGATTTCATGTTCCAGAGGATTCAGCCAATTAATGGAAAAATCAATGTTGCCAGTAATTGCTTTTAGAGTTGGTTGGTTCAAGTCCTTTGCATATGACGGTTAAATTTCCACCCACTGGGCAAACAACCATGATAGAAAGCTCATTTGCATGATTTTTAGTACACACCAGCACAAACTGAAGTGATCTGCATGATTTGCAAAGCCTATAACATGATGGGTTTTTTCAGTGCATGTGCCAACATTAAAAAAATCCTCTCTTTCAACTCACTATGGGAGCAGGGTATTAGGAAAAAACCCCTAATAGAACCCTGTCTTTTTAGCTATAACACATTTTTAACTTCTTCCACCACTTAGTCAACAAAATTAGCAATCAGTAGAAATCTGAAAGCGAGACGGATGGTTTAGTTACTGTCAGTAACATATTTCAGAGGTCTGTAACAAATAGCAGCGTCAAATGAATAAATAATGTTCAAAGTCTAACAGCCGGCTTCCCTAACAGTGTGAAAATATGTAAATGTTACATCGCTTTACTCTTCAAACTGGCTCTCCTTTCATTCCTCAGAGACTCTTCTGTCAGAATAACAAGCTAAAAACAAAATATGAATGACAACTGCACATACTTAGCTGATTGAGAACATGGAGTCAAACAGTAACCATATTAATCTCATCTCTCAAAGAGGCTGTGTGAATTCCAGGCAGAAATATTGATTTGGATCTAGTCTACTGCAGCGTAGATTGATAATCGGTGTTCAAAATCTATGTAGGAGTGCTTTCCTCCAGAACGGCAGCCTTCAGCACTCTTCTTAGTTCAGTTAGGAGACCTAGAATTTTATACTTAAAACTCATTAAGACTGTCAAAATCCTCTGCTGTTTCTATACATCCTTGACAAATACCTGACTTGTTAACTTCCAGTATGTACATAATCATAGCCTAAAGACATAAGAAAACTGTAAATGTTATCAGTGACTTTACTCTTGAACTGGATTTTTTCAGTGAAGCAAGTATGTATTTTATTGAAGCAAATTCTTTAACGCATTATTGTTATGCTGACTTGCCTGACTGTAGTACTGCAGTGACATTATTACCCCTTGTACGTCCCCAACACAGCTCAACAGGGCCACACCGTCTTCACTGTCCTCTTCCACGTACGGCTCACCTGCTGTCACACTACAAGATCCTAAACTCATTCCCTGTAATTCATCATCTTTCTCTTTCCTGCACATCCCCCTGTCAACTCACAGACCACCTCACCAGACCAATGCTCCTGAGGCAGCATTTCATCACTTACAGGAGTAAGATGCAGTGGATTACTTGATACACAGTGGCTCATTTCAGTATCAAACAGTGGCTCCCAGCTCCCATCGCTGTTCATTTCTGTATGACAGTGCCTCATCTGAAAGGTTATGGCTGGTCCAGCCACAGTGGTGGCTCTTTGCCACTAGCCCTACCTGTGTATAACAGAAAAATTTGATCTTAAGTGTAATAAATACCATTCCCACATTTGGCCCTCAGTGAATCAAGATGTTCAGTTCAGACAGAAGAAAGGCCCAGCAGTTAGTGAACTTCCAGAACTTGTTGGTACAGGAGACTGTGCTGGCAGACAGTCTCAGGAGCTTCAAAAAAGGTCTGCAAATAGGTAATAAAAGGAAGAGTCAGAGATGTACCCTCCATCACTCCTAATACGATGACGCTGGATGATGGGAAAGAACAAGGGGAAGGGACTTGCAGGTAACAGCCAGTCTTGTGTGTTGTCCCTGAAGAGTATCTCCAATCGCTGCTCTGCGGGAGGCTGCTGGGCTCAATGGGTCACAGGTCTAGCAAAGAAAGTAGTTCCTTGTGCCCTTAGAATGTCCATTATAGAACCCTGGAGCTGAAGCAGTCAAACCACAGGTAAGACTAGCCACAAATGAATGATGCTGTAAAGATTTTATTCAGAAAAAGTCTCAATATATTTGTCTGAAAAGGTCAAGCAGCATTATTTTATATCTAGCTATGAAAAACTTTCAAGGTACTAACTGAAAACTGAAACATTTAATTTAGAAGTTTCCCTGTGAAAGGTTAGGGAAGTAGTTGCCTAAACTCCAATTAGTGCCATATCCTGTGATTTTCACACGCTAATTCACAAAGGCCCATCTTAATTAAAGGAAAAACACCAGGTCACTTTTGTTGGCATCATTATGTGGAAAAAGCCCCAGTAACACCCAATAAACCAAGAGTGAAAAAAAAACCCCAGCAGGCACAAGCAGCTGTTTACCACTCCGTAATGCCATAAATAACAATTACATTAAATGAAACTTCAGAAGCAGGGTTCGAAGTCTCAGCTAGTATTGCTCTTTACTGACTTGCGAAGTTTCTGAGATTGTAATAGCAATAGCATTAAGAATTCCCCCTCAATGGAGCAAGTTCACAGGAAAGCAAAGGTTATAATAAAAGTGATCACAGTATCTCATTGGCTGCTTTTACAGAAGGACTGATCAAGGGTAGTTATTGGCCAAAAGTCTATTATGGTGGTTTAAAAAAAAAAAGACTGCAAAACTTTCAGCCTCCCTTGGTAAAATTGATGTCATGTTGTTCTGAGAGGGAAAAGGGCTGTCTGCTCTCTGAAGGAGAAAAGAAAGGTTAAGCTTTCCAAGTGGTCCATCTTTCATCCCCAAAACAATTGTGCTGACAGTAAACCTTGAGCCTACTGCCACCCTGAAACCCACAGGTAGCAGAAGTGTCACTGCTTACAGAGACTTAGCAAAGGAATTAATACCACTGGCTCACTATTAGCCTCTAAGCACAAACCTGTCCTGGTGTCTCAGTAGCTTCCAGCCAGTCTGACTTTTTGTGCTGGACACCCAGAGAGGAATTCCTTCCAATTACAAAATTCCCAGAAAGTCCATCAAGTATCTTTTATCTACACTGCCAGTGCTGGCAGAATAGATGGGCAAGGCTGTTCAGACAACAGTGTGTTTCTTTTAAACTACCACCCAACTGGACTGCATACAGAGATAATCCCTTTCCTAACTGTAGTGCAAACATCACACAAACATCCACAGAGGGTTTGAGGCACTTTGTCGTGTACTGCTCCATTGCCTGGCCCAGTCACCCCTCTCAAATCAGCATGTAGTTTGATGTTTGCTGCTACCAGGCTGTAAGGTTTTGGAACCCAGTCACTTCGGCTATTTGTCTTGTACACTTGCTACAGCAAAAACTTCTAGTAACTACTATTTGGGAATCAATTTCTGTTACCACATTACTTCAAAGAAGCACACTTGGAAGTACAGATCATCACAACGCAATACCCTTAGGTTGGGAAGAGATACGGGGATGATTTGTTAGAGAAGTTTGTGTTCTGCCCAAGACATAGTGAAGTTGAATAGTGTGTTTTCACTGACTACCACCTTGAACCACATTATCACACCTTCTGCAGGGAGAAGGAAAAAAAAAAGTTTTCACACTTAATACTGTTTAAGAGTTAAAATAAAAGGCAGCCCCCCAAACCTACAACAGTCTCAAACATCTGGGCAGAGGAATTAAATGAACAATTATCACTACGAAAATATACTTTACTTAGTTTATGTAAGGGTAAGTTCTGACTGGAAGTCGATAAATAGGCTGGCTAGAAAATAAAATATCCCTCCAGTTTCTCCTTATGGATACTTACACTTGGCCAGCAAATCCAGCTAGAAACCTCTGCAGACAGTTAAGGTAAAACACACATAGTTGCATTTTCTTTCTTCTAGCTTTCCCTATTTCTCATTTTTCCCCATTTTACTTGCAGCATTATGCCTATGTAGAAGACCTTAATCTTGCAATGGGATTTTCTGCATTGCTTGGAGTCAATTTTGATGCTTTGCAAAATCCTTTGATAAACAGAGAGACACAGCCCTTTGGGAGCAGGGAGTGCACAGCTTGGACTGTGTCGTTTCATTGAATGCAAAGCAGTTGTGGTACCTCAGATGTTCTACAGGCAAGCCATAGTCATGGTGGTCACAAAGCAATGTGTCATGCAGATACGTCATGGTTAGTTTTTGAAATAACATGTTTGTTTCTCAAACTGTCTTCTGTTTAACCATAAGCAGGAATCTGAGTATATTGCAGCAAGGCATGAAATAATAATGTATAAAAAGGGAATGTCCCTTACTCTCCACCTAAACACATTTAACCAAATGGAAAGTGTCCCTCTGATGGTTTGCACAGAATTTAATCAGGCTCTAATTTTAGCTTTTGACTAGTGAAAATAATGTTGCACCACCATGCAAATGGCAGCAGAGTAATCCATTTCTAAGGTATTCACCATAAAGCAAAACATTCCAGCTACAGCATCGACTCCTTCAGCTTTACACAACAAGCCCCAACCAACTTCTAACTGTTCTACACTCCTAATGTGGAAGTGTTTGAAGTTAAATTTTTCTTTTTGTAAGCTAACCTTTTTCTTCCTGTACTCTTCCAAATTACTTAAAAAAAACAAACAACAACAAAAAAGAAATGGTTGACAAAAGATACACAAGATGTATCACCTTGGGATCTTTCTGGATACTGGTACTGGCAGACTTTTTTGTTTGAATTCTGTTGGAAATAAAGTTGTCTTACTGTGACTATCTTATAGCCACTCTACCTGCATATCAGGTTGGTGGAAAGCCTTCCCATCCTGTTTTGGGTTGGTTTTTGTTGTTGTTGTTGTTGTTTGTTGTTTTGTTTGGTTGGTTTTTTCAGCAAAAGTGTCTTGTTGCCCTGACAAATCCATGGGAACAGCTGTGAGGCACCACACGTTCAGTAGGTATAAAATTGATTTTCATAACTTTGCTGGGACATCTGTGCAGAAGGTTATGAAACTGCATTATGAATATGTTTTCCCATCCTGTATCTTTAAAAAAAGCAATTTATACTTGTAAGCTGGGGAATGGATAAGCACATAAAATTGAATTAGATGCATATTCTAACTTTTTTCAATGTATACCCCCTTTTCTTCTAAATATATTTTTTATATAAAGTAGCAAACAATTATATGTAGAAAATATGTATTGCTACTAAACCCTTTGAAAATATTCTTAAATGTAAACTGCAAATATATGTTAAGAGTTGCTGATAGGGGTTTTGGAAAAAGTCCCATGGATCATTCTAAAATTTAGACAAATTTCCATTATAATGTCATGACGAAATGGTTCAGATAATGTATTGAAGCAAGACATAAGAATTGAGCGGTTCATGTAGACAGCAATGAGTTATGAATAATTTTAATAAATATGCAAAGACTACATTCTGCCACATAAAACAGCTCATCAGTTGTAAACCTGCAATACATTTTTAGGCTATAGGATGTGTATACCTAGAATTAAATAATTAATTATAATCCCCATGAATACAATAATTTGGATATTCTGCAATATCTGCATTTTGCATCCATTCCTCCCATGATTCACTTCGATCATCTCAGTATTTTATTTATGAATATTATTTTTACAAATTTATTTTTAACACCATTCATATTTTTATTTTGTGCCAATGGAAATGTACACTGCATTGCCCATTGTTTTCTAAATCTATCTGTCTTCCTAGAAAAGAGTAAAATGGAACTGAGTTAATGGATGCATCCACTGAACAATACATAGTTTCAGCACTAAACTAAATATATACAGGAATGTGGAGAATATTTATGGATAGATATGCGTGCAGAGACACATACACCACCAACATATAAACTCACAACTTGTTAGAAGTCCACCTCTCTCCTAGCAGAAACACAGTGTGTGTTTTAGCTAATCTTAATCTAGACTCCCTACTTCAATTTGTATACTCATTAGTTCTTAGGCATATATTCCCATGCCAATGTACGAATGTTGGAGTGAAAGGGGCCTTTCTGATTCCCAACTCTGCTGTCTGTGAAATTTGTCTGCAGAAAAGAAGATTTCATGTGAAATATGTCCTAGTATTATCTAATATCATAAATCCATCCTTTATAAGGTAAGAGAAATGACTAACCTTCACCCTTGTTACAAGTCTCATTTTCTTACACATAAATGTTAACACCTTTCTCAGTGAGGAAGTAATGAAAGCAACTCACATTCAGTTTGCAAACATAAGTAAAAACGACTCTAGTAAACCAAGTTTGAGTATTAAAACTAAACATCAAACATAACGAAGCAATGAAATTAATTTTATGAATAATTATTTAGATTAGTGGGTACATGAGTTGCCAAACTAAGGGAATATGAAGTTTTAATTACCATTCATAACACCATAAGCCACAGAATATCAGGCATTTATATGTCCATAGGTAAATATTACTTTAAAAAAATATTCAGGCAATGCAATTCTTATAAAAGTAAATCTTCAGCAAAAGAAGCAAGCATCAGTACTGCCATAATCCAGGGGGAATCCAAACACAACACTGGTATGTAAAAGGAAGATATAGTTACCTTTGCAAACTGAAGTGTCAAGTATTTGTGGGTGCTCATGTTACTGTCACTAGTCTGATAAAATTTATCTGTGGGTTTCAAGTTGGTCCCTGAGAACTTTTACCTTGTTCCAAACTCTCCTCCATAAAACAATGTGGGATGTGCAGACTATTGCAACTCTCAGACACATATTTTCCACCTCCAAAGCTATGAGTCTATGCAGTGAATCACTTGGAACCGATACACGACTATCAGCCAGATCTTGATCATAGGCACTGCTGAATCTCTAGGGCAGTCTAGCTGGTAGTACGTCATCATATGAACAGGACTATACTTAAGAAGAAAGCAGGACAAACTAACTTTTCCAAAAGAGATTAAAATCTCATTTTGGCATGTGTCTACAGAATAGTATCAAAACTGAAGCAGAGAGTAAATAAATGAATCAAAATCTAAACTCTGAAATGACAGAAATGCCAGACTGTATTTCTAAGAATTTCACCCAACTTCAGAAAGAAAGTCTTTTGTTCCAATTCCCAGAGTAAAATTGCAAATTAAAGCCAATCAACAAAAAAGGAGTCAATATTACTAGTTAATAAAAATGCAAAATGGCTTGGTGGAGAAGTTTGTAGACAATACAGCATGATTTGATGTACCTGTGTGTGAAATTGTTTTTGAATCATCTCTCACAGTTATATCAAAAGTATCACACCAGCGGTCACCTCAGATGCATCAGTCAGGTAGAATAAGTATCCAAACACACTGAACAGAACTCACCCTCACTAACTTCTAACAAAAATGCAGGTTCTAAGAGATAACATAAAAATAAAACATCATCTATGCCTCAAGTTCTCCATACTATTGATTACAGCAGCTCTTGACCCTTTCTGTCAATGGTAGGTCCTATGGAAGGAAGGGTCTGTGGGATCTTGGACCTAGAGAGCTGGAACCCACCCTGTTTGAACTCTATGCACTGAAGAAAAGGCAGATCTTTTGTCCTATCTATGGCACTCGAGAAACTTCTCGTTACGTTTCAGAAAACTAAGGCCTGACCAGACAGATTTTACACTGGGAATGAAGCGAACAGAGTTCCCAGTGAACAGAGCAAACAAACTGTGTGCTTTAACACTGGTTTGTTACTGACTGGATGATTTCTTACCAGCCACCTGAACTGCAGATTCTCCATGATAAAATGGACGTATGGTTTTCTTTACTGTATATGCATTCAGTAGCCTTGTATGACCTTCAGGAGCTTATGATCCTAAACTGAAGATACCTTGTGTTGAGATCCTTGAGAAGTCACTGTATAGAAGTCACTAAAGCTATACATGAAATCTGAGACAGATGTAGGACTGGGATTCTAGCTTACACCTTGTCAGCTTCCTGATACCTCTCCAATTTATACAAAGACTTGGATCTCAAACTCCCACTTCACTATTCATCCAACAGATGCTTCTAAACGTACTCTGGGAGTACACTGAAATAGATGGCCTCCAAATCATAGCCTTTAATCCACAGTATTTAACAGTTCTATTAACTGTAGTTTTATATATTCCATCACAAACCTGTCCTAAATGTGGACCAGTCCAAACTCGTCTGCCTTAAAACCAGTCCTTTCTATTCTGAATACAAATGCTTCCAAATAGCCACCATATAAAAGGTACACAGAGAGACGGTTATTTTGACATGTTAATGACAAATACATCAGCTTAGAACTTTCATGTCTCATTATAGATTTGTCTATAAAATAAAAAGACAATAAAAATCTACTCTTGAATTAAGATTCACACAGATGAAACTATAGGCAGGCTGGTAAAGAGTAAAAGAAAATGTGCAGTTGCAGTCAGATGTTAACACTGTTTACTGGATGTTATCATTAATTTTAAAACCACCACACCTTTATAGCTATATCTATAAGAGAAATAAAAGAAATATATAGAGTTCTCTTACACCTTACATACACTACTAAGTGAGCAACCCACAGCAACCGTTTTCAGCCATAACTCACTTGAATTGGAATCAGACCAGGGAGATAAACTTCAAGAGCTACAAGACAACAGTGTTTCTGTAAGCCATTCATCCCATAGAGAGCCATATTTTCCATCATACTTAGGAATACAAACACAGAAAAAGACAACACTGAAGTTAAATTTCTCCTGTGAAAGGACACATCAGGTGGAAGAGGGAACAGTATGGTTTCTTTTGTGTCATTCACAGCCCTGCATTGCTTTGTAGCCATCCAGAAACACCCCTTCTGTTATTAACACAGAATAAATTCAATCTCCCTTCAGTTATTTTTTTTTAGGCAAAATATATGAAAGCTAGCTACAAGAACTCCACTAATGAGACTCATGTATTTTCAGCATGACCAGATTCAAGTGAAATACACAGGCTGTCAGGAATTTTTCCCTCCTGCTATTTTCTGCACAGAGACAAATCCAAACTTCCCATTAGTTCACCAATGTTGTAAGTTCTTAAAAGCATTTGTGTTCTGTTCATAGGAGGTTTGCTCCATTTGGAGGTAAAAAATGCTTATAAGGACCCAGCTTCTCCTCTTTGTGCTGTTGGATGTGCAACTGAGCGGCTGATGTAACTAACCAGTCTCTGCAACTTAAACTTACTCCAGTTGGGCTATCTCTTCTATGGCTGTGCATTGCTGCCCGCAGGGCTAGCACTGGCAGTCAGGCACTGACTTCAAGGAGGAATTCAGACTACAACTGCCAAAAATCAGTAATTAGATTGCAGCTGTACCAGCTTCCCAACCCCCCTTGCTACATGGTCACACAAGACACAGTGCTGGCCTGTGCACACGGGTGGAAACACACAGCCAGGGGTGGACACATAGGGCTGGCATCACTCAGTTGCTTCAGCAGCACACCACCCATGGAGTGGTAGCCAAGCGCCTCAAGAGCATGACTTGGGTTTTTTAGTGGACTGTTTCAGCCCCTGAGGAGCGCCCTTGACTACAGTGACAACCTAGGGTGACTCTCTCGTCCTTCTCATGACTGCTTGACATGCTTACACTTCAGTACTGAGATGCAGCCAGTCTCCATAAAGCAGTGTGATTTTCTGTTTTCATCATTCCCCAAACACTCACCCTCCTCTGAGGACAGGGCTACCGGCTTGCACATTGATCTTCCCACCTACATTCACATCAGGAAGCCAACAGCAGCTATCAGGGGAAGGCGAAGCCACTGGCCACACTCCCAGTGCCGTCACTGGTATGTTCTCACCATACACCTGTGGCTACATCCCCTTGCTGTGGAACAGGCCAGCCCAGGGAAGCCTTTTGCTCATGCACAGGCTGGGGAGAAGACTCAACCAATGCAAATGTTAGATGCAAGAGTCTTTTGGTAAGACAAGCTTTTTGCATTAACAAAAAGGTAGATTTGGGAAATATTCAGCTCTGGCTTTACTTGGGTACAATGACAGCCACAAGAAATGTAACTGAGATATACTTAAAACACCGAACAAGGAACAGCTTATCTTTTCAGTTAATAGTATCAAACAAGACAATAGAGGTTTATCTGGAACGAGTATCAGAGCTCCTTATGCAACTGGATCAGAGACTGAAGCATATTCAGGGCATGCCAGTACTACTCACAAAGTACTTCCATCTCACCCAACTCCTGAAGTGCACATGGTCTACTGCAACTAACTACAAAAGTTTCAACTAAAATTCTTGTTACATTTTACACAGAAGTTTCATGCTTTACCAGAATGGTGCCAACACAAAGCATACACACATATAAAATACTGAAAGAAGTCTAGCACAAAAGGAAGCAATTGTGTCACAATGATGACTATTTTAATGAAAGTGCAAACAAAATCTCTGACCTTAAATACACAAACGTCAAAACCACATAGCCTGGAATGATCTTTTACATGCCACTCCGTTCACCCTATTAGGATGCTAGTTGTTTCTTTGATTTATCTGATAATAAATTTTTGATGACTAGTGAGTCTCATAAAAATTGCTCTGATGCTGACTACATTGATTAATAAGCCCAAAGAATCGAAACTGTCAGAAATTCATGTGCAAGAGTAAATTACTGCCAAACATACATTAGATATTCCATAAAATATAGAATAAAAAAGGTTGATTTGGTAATTTTATCTTGCATCAATTTGCTTGATATAATTTATATTCTGGATCATCACTGTCAGTCCTTGCATACCTTTCCTTTTTCAAAGTCAACACTAGAGTAAATCTAAATCTGGGACAGCCAAGAAATGAACAGGATACAGAGTATCAAATGCAATAATCAAAACTAACATTTGGAATTTAGCTTGGAAATTCTACCCAGTCGAAAGATGACTACAAACCATCTCCTCAGGGTTGCATATGTTTTAAGCAAAATTTACTGGTATTTTAGGAGTCAAAACTGGCACATATATCCATGCCTAAATCCCACTCTTCCAGAACTGTGATATCTTTGTACCGGAGACTTTGCATGTAGCAAGTTCTTGCAGTGAATCTTTGAAGAGTCCTGGATTCTGTGGTCCCACTTTCTTTCCTTGGATAACTCCCCCAAACATTTAATGTGCAGAAAGTCCCCCAAACTAAACTCTGGAGGAGACCAAACATGGAGATCTACATATACATATGAAGGGGGATCGAATTTCTCCTTTTCCTGTCAGGGGAACCATGCTTACAGCACTGGGTTTAGGATTTGCTCTATTTACTTCTGCATATATTCACCATCTTGTGGAAGTATTTTGTTGCAAAATATGTAACTGTAGGATTGAAAAAACTATCTGATTATGAATTTATAAGTGGGCTTTATCGACAGCAAAAAGGATCCAGTGAATTACTGTTCCCCATTCTGTGAAAGAAATGGTGCTGTTTACATCTAGCAATGAAGCCAGCTTTTTAAAACATCTGGTAAAACTATGAAGAGGACTAATATTCTCGCATTTATTACCATGGCTTTGGTGAACCTGGAGCAATTGAAATGGTCAGTATCCTAAGTAATTTTATTTACAGTTTATGCTCCCGCACACTTCACTTTGATTTCTTTCCCCCATTCCCAGCCAGGTGCAATAAAGAAGATATTTTTTCCTGGGATATTTGATACTAACAGATTTTCAGTATATCATATTTTTAGGGTTAAGTGGCTGGGTACTGTACAGAAAAAAGCCATCACAAATCTGACTAACCCCAGTTTTAACAGTAGGACATTTCTTGTTTGGGCAGAGGAAAGCGTTGAAATGCAGAACCAAGAAATCCTGTGTCATATAGAGTAGCAGCTCCTGACTTTCAGGTTATACTTTTCAAGAAAAAGTTAGTTTTAATAAAGAAAATTTACAATGAAATTTGATCATAACTAGTTTCAACACCCTGCCTTATAAGGGGCTGTAAAAGCGCATATAAACCAACTGGCAGTAACACCTGCAAAAATAAACTCATGGCTTTTTAAAATTTATTAGAGCTTGCACTACAAGTGGCTCAAGCGAAGTACACCAAAATCATTCCCACCTCAGCTTTCCAGTGAATAAACAGCTGATAAAGGCAATCATAAAATCAGGGGCACTTCTATCTAACTGATAGCCCTCACCAGGAGGGTAAAAAAAAAAAATTGCTAAAGATCATACAAAACTCTCAGATAATGCAAGACTGAAATAAGAAGCTGGAGTTCAATAAAAGGCAGCATGTAATAAAATAGATATGACTGTGTAGAGAATAGAAATTGCAGAAAGTTCTGCTTGATTATAAAAGCGCCGCTTTTTAATTTATCTCTCAAATAAAACCAGCAAATGTGTGCAGTAACTCTTCTTGTTTGGTTGTAAAGAAGCAATCTGAAGAAGGAAACAAGAAAGCAAATCAACTGAATTTTGAAGATTACAAAGGGTTAGCAGGCTTACCACTACTTACTGTTAGCTACACAAGTTTACCAGAAAACCCTTATTGCCACCAACAAGTTTTCCATGTTAGTTCTCAATTAGTACTGTTTTGTCTGCCATTTCCTATTTATTCCTCTCCCTGTTGCGGTCTCCAGGATTTTCTTTACAGTAAGTAACAAAAAGGATAGAGAATTTTAAAGTCCAAACGTTGTTTTCTGCAATATTCTCATAGAAAAAAAAATTAAAATTAGGTGAGGCACCTTCAGAGATCATCAGTCAAGTTTCTTAATTGCATGCATTTTGGACACACTGCCTTTAGTTAGCAACAACACTACCTGGGAAGTTTGAGAAAACCCCTTGAATCCATTGGAAATGAGGAGCACGTGCACCATGCCCACAGCAGCTAGAGCAGCAGAGCACACTATTAGGTATTAGGCCTTAAAACTGTGGCAGTTCTGGTGAAGTCTAAAATTAGGCTTTGTATACTAGGCATAAATATAGTAAAAGCCGCCATGGTTCATGTAGTAACTTTCATACCAAGATGTTTCTCTAGAACGTTTTCCCAGAAAGCATCCCGAAGCCAACAGAAAATAACAAGACAAAATGTATCTGCTACTTTCCCTGGCAGCTTGCCTTAATAAGCACCCTTTCACAAAGCTGTATATTGGAGGTTTTTTTTCCTAATTTCTGACTTCTGCCCTCAGTCTGTCTGTATCTAAACACATTTTTAACATCCCTTTAAGACTACTGACACCAGAAACAAATTCAGTATCAGCCTCAGCTGATGTTGAAAGTAGCAAGTTCCTACTTCTGTACTCACTAAGCCAAGGCTTCTTTTAGGCCTTTCAGATACAGCGCTGAACTGCAAACTGACAGTGCACTTCAGTTATATTACAGCTCTTAAAACATTTTTCAGAGTCAATTGCTTTCTGGAAAGCTTATTCACTTCCTTTTATCTCCTCCTGCAATCATAACCACAATGTGTAGTATATCCTACATACCTCATTCACAGATACTTAACTCTTCTTTGAGCTGCTTTAAAATACACTACACACAGGCACAGTTCATTAAGTGATCCAGGACAACCCATATTTTCACTGTTGGCTTTCATCAACTTCCAGGTCATCTACAATTTTTAGTCAGAAATGACTGCATATTTGTTTCCAAATACCTGAGGAGAACACTGAACAGTTCCAGGTCAGATCTCTAAGGAGCTCACCAGAAATGTCCTTGTTGTTAATTATCTCCCAAGACCTATCAGACAGTTGTTAATCCTTCTTTGTGTTTTATTGAAATTATACAGTGCTCATTTTCTAATGAGAATGTTGTGCAGGCTAAAGCTAAATGCTTTACAAAATTCTATACAAAGCGTTGACTTGACCAACCAAATTTGTAACATTTCTTCAGGAAGCAGTTCTCAAAAATCATACTCATGCCTTAATGGTACAAATTATATTCATACTATAGCCATATTCTTCACCAGTAGAATCTCATGTTTTTTCTTCACTATTTAACCCCAAATTGATGTCAGATTGAACTAGGTCATAATCACCCAGTTTCATCTATTTGCTCTCCTCAATGGTGGAAGGATACTAGCACTTCTGTCACTTTTTGGCATTTCCCTGTCACCACAATTTAATTACGACTGAACTTTGGTGAGTCCAGACTCTGTCAGTCAAGTCTCTTAAACCTTCTGAGTGCATGTCCACAGGCCTGGAGGTTTAAAACCATTTATCAGAACAAAATATTGGTCAGGCTTCTACTGAATGGACTGAGAAATAACCCAAGGTCCCTAAAAGATCATCCTGCTGCACTGAACACAGAACAGAAGCGTAACGGAACGTGACTTCCCTTCATTATTAATAATCTGACTATCAAAGTCCAGAAAAGGGCCCATTTAATTTCTAGGATTTATCATCTTCAGACAGCCATAACCAGTCTCTGAGATGAGAGCCTAAGAGCCTTAGGAGCCTAAGATAGATCCCACTTTGGTTTGGCCCTCTTTTCCATTGCACACACTTTATTCAGTCCCACCTATCATTTTTCCTGCTCAGGGTGCCACTTGCCTGCAGCTGCACATCTCACACTTTGCTTGCTTAGACCCAAGCATGTCCTCTAGGCCAGGTCCTTGATTCTGTTTGACGCATCCCTCCTTGTTTCTCATTTTGTATTTTACCATAATTACCACTGATTTTTAACTCAGCTGCTGATCTTGCCTTACCCTATGGTTAGATGCAACTTTGTCTTGTTTCCCTACTCAAATCCTGTATCTTACTGTCACTGTTTTCCTACATTTGGTTTAATCAAGTCCTCAGCTTCTGCACTTTCCTCCCTTCAGTCCAATGCTGCTTCTAGCACAGCCGTAAGACATCTGCCCCAGTGACTTAAGCCCTGGGTTATAATCCTTGACATGGTAAATGGATTACTGCATAATATTCTAAACTTTATATGAAAATTCACATTGAAAGGAATGGTAATATCAGTAGTTAGACTAGTATTTATATGTGCAGTATCTATATCTGTCAGATATATCAGTGATAGCTTTGTTTTTATTACATATCCATCTTATTAATATATAAACAGAAATATACAGAGACATTGTTTTTCTTGTTTATCTTTCAACATGGGTTCCAGTTTGCTCTTCTTTAGGGAAGAGTTACAGATTTGCATATAAATGTCTAAAGATGTCAGGACTCTGAGTCATCTATTTTCTCTCTTGGAAATAATGTACTAATATATTTATCAATTTTTAAAATACAGGCAATAAATACAATATTTGGTTGAAATATGAATCAGTATTTTCATGTAAAAAATACAGTACCATGCCTTTGATACTATGGAACCAAATGTAAATGACACTTTTATATTTCCCTACATCAGGTTGATAAAAGATTTTTATTGGTTAATTAAAGTTTTTTACTTGTACGTGCTCGAAATGTGTGAACGGGGACTGCTAACGCTTGTTTATTTCTTAGCTATGATGGATCTTGCTTCATGCCGTCCTTCAAGGGAAACTTAACTTTCCTTGGTTCATCTTCACAGGATATGCAGCATCTCAGAGAATCTCACCTAAGGGAGATCACTGAGGTCATCTCTTTTCCACTACCTTTACCCAGTCTTTGAAACTACCCTAAAATACATGAGGTCACAGCTACCATTGGCACACATCAGGGGCCAAATGCCAGGCTAAAAAGTCACTGAAATATAGAAATGAGCTCCAGCAATTACCTGTTGGACACACAACATCATCTTATTTCTTGTACAGGGCCCAGGACAACCACACAGTGCAAATGAGAAGGGAAAAGAAGTACTTGCTAAAAAGGTCACCCTATGACACACATCCACACGGGCAATCCCTCCAGAAACAAAGAGAATATCTGTTGTAGAAGTATAAGTATTTGTAGAGTTGAGCCTAAGAGAAAACTAGCTCATGAAATGTTCTAGTCCACAAACCACCGAAGAATAATAGTGCCAAAAGAAGGAAAAAAAAAGGGGGATTGGGGGGGGGGTGGGGTGGCGGGGAAGGTAGAAATAGCATTAACTATGGCCTATTT
>JAVSBS010014101.1:21270-40490 GCA_033124195.1 Coracias cyanogaster
AGGGCTGATTACAGGACATGATTACAGGACAATTTTACAGCTACTCCAAGCAATGCTGTTTGTGGTCAAAAGTAAGGGCCACTGGGCAGTTGTCAAAAAACATCATGATCTTACTGAAGGCCATGTTGAGATTCTTGGTTTGTGTAGTTCAGTTGCATGCTGTATGTTTCCTTTATATCTACATGGCTTCATTAAGTTCTTCCATGGGGATTGAAATGGCTGGCTAAGCTGTGCTGTTGGCTGGACGAAGAACAGAGGAATGACAGAGTTCAAGGAGAGGTCTGAATGGATGACTGTAGAATGGTTTACTTTAAAGGCAAGTCTGGCTGGTTTATCCTGTCTTAGATGAGGAGCGGCAACCTGTCGCGCTCAAACAAGTAAGTTATGAGCACAAGAGTGCTGATGATGAGCCAAATCATGCGCAGTTATGGCTTATGCCAGCCATCAGTAGAAACCTCAAGGCTGGGTAACGTGACAGCAAGCGAGCGCATTGCCAGGACATACTGAGTTACCACTTTCTGGCTGAGGTAACAGCAACTGAGTAAATATGATGTTCTAGTCATTGCAAACACAAAACAAACTGTATTAGGATAAACCCACTTAGTGAAATGTAACTTGCTAAGCCCCTGAAACTCGGCACTTGTGACTGCACGAGCATACCCCTTCTGTCTTAGCTAGGATAGACAATGTCTTGTAAACAAAGCAAAATCAATAGTTCCAATCAGCCAGTAAAAGCAATGGGCATAGGGAGACAATTACCATCTCTGGAGTTCAAAATCCATCTACCATATAGATGCAGACTTCCTGGTTTATAAAAATACCTGAAAGTGGACTTACTGATCTTATTGTCAGCTGCTCATGTATATGAGCTGTTCTCTCATCTCAGTGTTGCAAGAGAGGTTATCTGAAGAGCATTCTATGTAATCATCCATTTAACTGTACTGCTTTGTCTCAGAGTAAAAGCTAAGCAAGCTGGCTCTATCAAAATGTTGCAAGTTAATTTTTAAATTTTTCTTTTGGCTGAATGACCAAAAAAAACTCCTCAAAGCTTGATTTTTGCTCAATTAGATATCTATAGAGAAAATTAGTACATTCACATCACAACCTTGTAATTTGCTTAATGAGAAAAGGCACAGTACCTGAACACAGGCTCTGACAGAAATAGAAAGTTGAAGGTGGTGCATAGTTGTTAACAGGAAAAGATAAAAATTTCATCACAAAAAGGACTTTTCATTTCTTCTGTATTCACAGCTTATTTGTTTTCGTGCACAATAATGCTACTAGACCTGTTACCTAGATTATGCCATTGCTTATGAGTTTTAACACTTAAAATCAAATGCAAACAGAAAAGTGTCTGTAGCAGGTGGCATCCAAGTAATTCTCAGATCACATATTTAAAGGAAAATACAAACAAAAAGGACAAACTTTTTCAGCAGGAAAATCCACAAACTCTCTTTATAGCATGTAAAAGAAGTACAACCAAAAAACAAAAGAAATTGCTACTGGGATTCTAACAAAATTATAGACATATATTCAATTTATTGTTTAAATGTAAAATGGTTATATGCCAAATATAAAAAAGGCATCTAAATATTATCTGCATGCATTTGGTTTCCATCACTAATCTTTGAGAATAACATTTTAACTGAATAAGCTTCTAAGGTCAAAATGGAAGCCATGAGCGAGCCATGAAAAGATTCTTTGATTTTATTTCTTCACCTTATTAATGGTTATAGTCTGATTTTGCTTATATACTGTTAACTATAAAGGCTTCAAATATTTACTGTGGCCCATTAGCCAGTAAGACACTGTTACACCCGAGCAAAGAACAAGACAGCAAACAATATGGACAATTTAAAACAAAGAATGACAGAACCTTTTACGTCAATTTTGACCGCAGAAGGTAAGTTGCCAGAGCAGTTTAATATATCCACAGTTATAATTTTTTTAAAAATTATATATACAAAACAACCGCTCCCCACTCCCCCAGACTGAATATGGGTCAAATTCTCAAAACTGCACTCCAGTTCTTGAAACTTTGCTGTCCTCATGATACCCAGAGCTGTTCCTGTGAGAACTGCATGAGGGTTCCTAATATACACTGCTCAGCAAAGAAATACAGAACTAGCAATAAAAAAAACCCTACAAAACATTATCAAGAAATATAGATGCAGCTACACAATGGATTGTGGTGAAGGGATGGTCTAAGGGGATAGACAGCTGCTTCCCTACACCATGTCTGTAGTACAGAGTACTACTGGCAGAAGGGTGTTGCAGCCTACTTAAATCTATGAATAAATCTATCTTGAGAACACATATTACAGTATAAATATCAAGACAGTTCTGAGAATTTTTGTAACCACTCTCCCATCTGTGATCATTTGCACTTATATTCTGTAAATGAAGAACAGCCTATGAAAGCCATCGCTGGATCATTTAGTTTCATATAGAAATTTACGTAATTAGTATACCAAAACCTTAACTTGTGAATACTCTCCTTTAGTAATTGAATTCAGACAGCTACTGTATTAAAAAGTCAGAAATTCTTCTACATTATTAAAATATAATTTTTAAATAAAGAAGAAATTAAAAAACCAACTTTCCAACCTAGAGGTTGCACTATGTGCTGTACTACCTATCGCTTCTAGGAAGACAGCATCAAAGTTGTCAGACACATAAAAATAACTTCCTAAAGTTTTACTGTGGACTGGTAAAATGGAAACTTTTACTGAAAAGAAATATTTCAATTCAGTGAATGATTAAAGACATTATTTCCTAAGCAAATACTTTGCATTTGTACATCGGATTTTGAACCGAGATGAAGAAGCCCCAGCACGAGTTTTGGTTTTTTCCAGCTACACTGTTGAAGAAAGTCCTAGTATCTGTACTTGAATTAGCAGGGTTGCAGATTTTTGTAAATCAGTCTAGGTCAAAACAGGTTTGAATTCTGGACACTTCCTTCAAAACATTACAATCTGCATGCAAAAATGTTAACAAATATCTGTTTTTATCTATAAAACTTTACTGTACATAAAATTAGTACTTCTCAAAGGTTTGTAATGCTTGCTTCTTTACAAATCTCACATTACTTAGTAACTCTTAGCAATGAGCAACAAATGCAGGACAATATCAAACAGTCTTTGTGCTTTCCTAACATGTCTAAATCATGGTTTTTTACCCTCTTGTCAGCAAAATTACTTAATATAAATGTTTGCATATTTGCCCTGAATATCAAGCTACTGCATAGATTATGAAAGAAGGGCATTGTTGATAACACTTTGCCAAACACACTACAGGGGAAATAAAAAAATAAAACAAACAAAAAACCACAGCTACAGTATATAAGTGACTTGTAATACTTACTATTTATATGTTTCTGAACGAATGTATTCAAAAACATGAGATACTCCAAGCTGGAACTGGTCAGCAATAGGCGTAACCCAAGGATTGTTCTCGGCTTTGAAGACTTGCTTTTGACCAGTCAAATCTAAATTACCTGAACGGGATTAAACAAAACAGCACATGAAAAAAATTTGAAAGAAATATCTTGCTATGAATATAAAACTTCTCAATCATTTCAGAGTACAACCATAATAAAAGCAAATATTTCAGTCTATTTCAGAGGAATAGGAGGATAGAGTACTCCCCACCATGATGGATGCAGTTCCACCTGCATATAGTATTTATTTAACAAATTAGTTTTAAGCAAGGCTTAATAGTGCATAGGTGTGGGGACCTTCCCACCATGGCCTGCAGGAATGAAAGAACAATGCTGTGATAGGAGTTTGATCTGCTGAAGCTTAGCATTACAAAGTATGTCTGAATCACTGCTCCAAGCATAATTTCAGCTAGGGATGCTCAACAGGCTTTTTGCCTTCCTAGTGCCCAATGTGGTGTTTGTACTGAGATCCTGCCACTGATCGGTGGTTATACTCCTCTATACTGAGAAAAACAAACAAAAATGTCATTCTTGCAACATGCCAGCTTTACCTGTTCTGTTGACAGGAAGATTTAAGAGACCTATTAGGGGTTTGCTTGGGGGGTTTTTGTGTGTTTGTTCATTTTGCAAATGCTCACCACCTGAAACCAGGCTGAATTCCAGGATGGTCTAACCACTGAAATATTTTCTGGTGTTCCTTAAATTAAGGAATCCAAGCTACATTTTACATTTATTTATGTGGATTTTATGATGTAGAGAGGCCTACCCTCTTCCCAGAAATGTAAAATAACAAATAAAACAAATACAGTAATCTTTAACTATGGGAAACAAAACAAAACAGAATCACAAGGTTTTGAAGATTGACTGAGCCAAACTGTCAGAGAAATCTGAAATCAACCTAATGTGCTAGCTTTTCAAGATTAAAGGCACTTGTGTAAGCTGCAGGAACACATATGCATGCTACAGCAGCTGCTGCAAGCCAGGCGCTTACTGGCCTTTTCGGTTGCACATTCTACATTACAGCTAATCCTCAATGTTTCTCCCTGTAAAAAGGGTTAATGCAATTAGAGTAAAGACAGACCATTATATCATGTGAAAAGATGTCATGCATCTCCTATCGGCCTATCAACAAGTTACCATTACCTTAGCAAGCTCATCTGTCAGCTGTCTGAGGCCTGTTCTTTTGAAATAGCAGCAGGCAGGGAGCATGTCCCTCCTCTGTCAGTCAGGCAGCAATTGCCCTCGCTGCCTCACGCTTCAGCGCACCTCGTTAGGAGCCTCGCACCCATCTCCTTTATTAGAGGGACTCGGCAGCCCTGTTCTAACAAGGATCAGGAAGCAGGATTAAGCACTGTGACAAAGAGGATGTAATAAGCTAGAAACTGGTGTGTCTAAATTCATGCTGGCCGGCTCAAGGCGCAGGCTCACGCTGCTTGCTGGTCAGTCTGCAGGCACAGGCCACGGGGGAAGCGAGCCAGCGCTGCGATTAGCCATAACCCTCTGACCGGCGCTGCTATGAAGATCATGTATCACTCAGGGGCTGGCTTTGCAATTGCAAATTGGATTTTCCATTTTATTACCTGAAAAAAAAAACCCACATACATTGCTCTATAAAACTACCAGTGCTGTAGGCACTCACTTGTAATTACAGCTCTGCGAGTACTGCATCAAGGTAAAATGATCAATCTCTGTACACCTAATAAAAATAGTGATATTTGAGGAGGCAAGCTTGGCAACATCATGGGTGAAATTCAATGTTGCTTACAGGAACAAGTCACACGTTTCCAAAATCTCCATAGCCAATGGTGTCAGCTGAATCCTCTCATCCTGAGCTGTGTCACAAATACACCGCTCAGGGAATGCTGCCGTATGTTTCCATCCTCAAAGCACAGTGTGCCCACCGCAAATACCACCTGGCCCATTGAAACATAATTAATTGTAATGAATACTATTCTACTAAAGCCAAAGAAATCTTATAGCAAAAAGAGCACTACTCAAGGAAAACAAAGTACAGGTCCTCATGCCAAAGTAATCATTTTCCTCTGTCTTCCATTTTTCCCCAAAGCACCCTTGGGGGCAGGTATAAATATTATTTTTTACCTTTAGATCGAAGAGGCAGAGACCATAAGGATAAAATTAAACTAACTACAGAGGAAATTGAGGCACCCAAAAGGCCACCATCCACACTGAAATCCTCCCCTCCCTGCCCAGGACACCCAGAAGCAGCTGGCCTGGTGGCCCATCCCACCAGCTGCCTACAGCTGGAGCAAGAGGTCAGCTACCTCACAGCCCAGGGTTTTGATCTAATAATTTAATGAAGTGTTGTAGTGTGAAAAGGAATAACCCCTCTGTCCTCATGGCAAGCAACAGGCAGACAGTGGGTGCTCGTGCAGGGGAGTGGCTATCTCTCAGAAATCAGTAACGATAGGGCACCCAATGCCTCAAACTTCTCCCTGTTCAATACTGGAAATGAAGTGGAATTTCCATTTGGAAATGAAGGACACAAAGTGGCAGAAAATTAAGCAGGATAACAAGTCATAGAGAGCCTCCCCCATTTTATCAGCGCTAGGGAGGAAACAAAGCCTAACACTTCTTGCCATAAGGCAAGCCACTTGAGAACAAAATCTGTACAATTAAAACTGAGACAGGGAGAAAAAAGGTCACTCCTGCATAACCATTCATTGCGTGGGACCATATCCAGGTGTATGTTTTGCACTTAAAACTAAACCATGTGTGAATTGAAGGCTTACCTAATTCTGCTCCGGCCACAGGACATCCAAGAGTCCCAAGCGTGAGGCCAAAGCCTCAGGAACAGTGCATGTTGGGGTAAGCAAGCACACAGGAGCCCCATGTGAACCCTTCTGCCCCACTGCACCAAGATGAATGCAGCAGCGTGGAAGAGATTATCAAACCTGCCCGAAGCAATGGCTCTGGTACCAGGCTCACTACAGGAGTGCTGCGCAACTGGACACCTTACAGATGGGTCCTGATCCCCTCACCAACAGTATCCTTGCCTAGAAGGGTTTCATGGCAGCGCTATGCTAAGAAATGCTGTTATTAGACCCCTGCAGCACTAGAGTCATAGGCCAGGGAAAGAGCCATGGCAGATGTGCCTTCATGCATATTGTTTAACAGCAGCATCAGCAGAACACTATCCCCAGGCCTTTCGGAAATTTATATGCTGTTCTGCTACACAGATCACATCAAATCCCTCGGATATTTTTAGTAAGCAAAATACAAAATTGCCTCTAGTAAAAATTCAGTACTGAAGATTCGATCACAAAATATACTAGGGTTGGAGATTGCATTGGTCATTGCTGGTTTGTTCTTTCCATGTACATTAGCCTATTAAAAAAAAATTGTTTATAATCTCTAAAGTCCGGCATAATTAGAAGACTAAAACTGTATTTCTTCATGACGGACTTAAGGTTCCTGCTACTTTCCCATACTAAAAGAGACCAACTCCACTGAAATGCATTACAGTCACATGCCTCTAGTAAGAGAGAAGGAAAAGGCTATCCTTAAGACGAGTGAGCATAGCCCCTTTCATAGATCACAGCAAGGTTTTTCAAATTATTTTTGAGTGCTTCTAAAATTAATAAAATAAATAGACAAAGCTATATATCCCAGAACCCATGTCTAAGATGCTTAAATAACCTTCTAATTTCTAAGCTTGAAGGATAATTTTAGACTTTCTGTCTTGAACATACATAGATTTCTAAGAAGGAAAAATGCAAAGTGGACATATGCTGCTACCAGTGAGCAGATGCTGAGAGGAGAACAGTGTCTGGAAAAGAGAATAGCAAAGATAAAGCTCTAACAGCTGACTGCTTTGGACAACCTGCACAGAATGACCAAAAGCCTTGTAAAAGGAGCCAGCTGTGGGGTCTTAGAAATACCTGATCTTGGCTTTTTTTTTCCCTGTCTCAGCACTCATTGCATCTAAAGATGATCCTGAACCATTAAGTTCTCCATTTAACCCACCTTAAAAACAAATTGTTCCTATGCCCAACTAGTAAACCGTGCAGACCTGAAAACTGGGGAAGCTGTGGTAAACAGATCCACACCAAAACAACTCCTTGAAAGATTCAAGGACAAAATCAAAGTATGTATATTTTTAATGTATTCTAACTTAGGCCATCCACTGACTAAAAACACCTGTTTATCACTGCTTAAATTCAGAGCTCCTGCAGCCATGGGTGGACAGAAAGGGCATCTTGTATGACAGTGGGCACACCCCATCCTGAATGATGTTGAAGGGAAAAGGCAGCTACAGTTTCCCTGCACCTCCCCCAATAAATCTATCCTGCATTTGATCTAAAACATGATAGTTAATGTTAATTGTTATCTTCCTTCAGTGCTGTTGAAATAAAAAGTGGTTTGTGTGAACATTCATATTTTGCTCAACTGCATGCAAAGGTCAGAAAAGAGCTCATAAAAGCAAATAAAATGCTGCCTCCTGCAGTTGTGTTTGCAGAACATGTCGGAATCAGTGATAATGCCACCTATCACTTTAACCAAGGGTGTCTCCAGACTTCCCTGGCTCTTCCTGTCCATTAGATCTAGCCTGCAAGCACCTCTTATATGCAACTACAAGCCCTTCATCCTCTTGTGACGTATGATATACAGAGCATATATTTACCCAATGTATGTACACTTGCACGACTAGTGTACATAGGCATCACTTCAATACAAACAGAAGAAAACAGAACGAACACAAACCTGATGTGTCCTTTCCACTCAAACACCCCTGGCAACACTTTAAATACTTTCAAAAATTAAAAGGTGAAATAAAGTAATTAAACAACTCTGACATTTGAGAAGTGAACATTGGCATTCAGCATAAGAAACATGATCCTAGCTGCAAAATGCCAGATCAACACTTCTTTGTAACGGTTTAAATTCGTCCCTAGTGGAGCTTCATTAAAATCAATGGAAATCATTTCAGC
Organism: Coracias cyanogaster; assembly: GCA_033124195.1. NCBI lineage: Eukaryota > Metazoa > Chordata > Aves > Coraciiformes > Coraciidae > Coracias > Coracias cyanogaster. Next base: position 29,659 of record JAVSBS010014101.1, read on the forward strand.
CTGTATACAGTTGAGTGTCACATCTGTGTCCCATTGATACCCTGACTCACCTTCCAGCCTACGCTCTGCTCTGCACTGACCTCAAGGAGAGTCCTCAGGCTGTAACATATCCTTTTTAGCCATTCCTCTTAAGACTGCAATTTAAATGTTCTTTCCCTTTACAATACAAAGGTCTTACTCTCTCACTGTCGTACATAAGGACAGGAGGAATGAAATTAGTTTTATTTCTTTATTTAGATATAAATACCCTTGAATCCTATTTTATTAAATGTTAAGTAAGAGTTCAATCCACTACACTAAATTTAAACTTAGGTTACATGTAAAAATGCGTCTGTTCTGGCTTGTTTTAGAATTGCTTTACACTACAGGGCTTATAATTTTTATTACTTTTGTGTCATGTACTTTGTCTCCATAGAGAGAGGGATTGGTTTAAGCGTGGGTGTAGAAGAAATATCATTACTATTATGTCATAAAAATGATACCAAAGCAATTAATGATGTCTTAAAATCTATGTAAAAACAATGAAAATATATACTGATTTCTATGCCACAAAGTGTTATCAAAAGTAAAGTATTTTTATACCAATCTTAGGCACATGTAAGCTGTGCATGGGTAACTTATCATTCCTGTAAACAAGTAAAAGCATCTCTGCTTTGGGGACCTCTATCATATTTTAGCAATTAGTAACACAAGAGGGTAGACTTAAACAGTAGTTATAAATGAGCAGTAAGACAACAGAGATCAAAGACTTCTTGTACGTAAGTGAAGTACAACTGAATCTTTTTGGAACCAGCAGAAATATTCACAGAAATATTCAGTATGATAAACAATCTACAGCTCCATAGCATATGTCAAAAATATGCATTTGCTTATTGATGAGTTTATGCACTTAAAGAAAACAATTCATAAATTTAAACCTAGACTAAAGCGCCTCCAAAAGATTGATGCTAGCAACTTTTGCCCTCTTGCCTCTACACTCTTGTACTGGAAAAAGCCTAGCACTGTTGCTTGGAGCCACCAGCACTTCAGAGAACCCCAAAACAGCATTTGTGGTGGTTTTACATAACAGGAGGAAAGGTTCAAGTGTCAAATAACAAGACATCAGATTCAGTACATACAAATAAAGCAAAGAGATACTCCAGAGCATCCGTCAGACAGAAGCAGGCTGGAAGTCTTCCTGATATCTTTCTTGACCACGCAGACAGGAATGTCTGCAGCCTCACCTGTGAGCACTAGGCAGGAAGCCCCAGGGTAAGAGAATGAGCGTTATGAAAGACAAACACTGAAGCCTAAGCCCATCCTCAGTTTTACAATTATTTTCAGGAACAGAAAACAGGAGTGCAGCTATTGTAACATTACTCTAACAGCTTCTTAGATGTAAATGAGAATTTCCAATAATGAGCTCAGAGATTAGATCCCAACTTGAATGTTAACTTGAGTACATCTAACAGCAGATCTCTGTGTCAGTTCAGTAATTGAAGACATTGTTTGGAAGACATTACCAACAGAAAAACATCTTATCTGAAAAAAGCCACCAAACTGCCAGTGGTGTCTTGTTCAAATGGTTCATCACTGTTAAAATACATTCTTATTTTCAGTGCTGAACTGAGCTGCCTTAGTTCTCAAACACTGCTGCTTCTTCTGCCTATCTACAAGGGAGAAAGATGACCTGTGCTTTCTTCTCATGTAGTTAGTGAGATCGGCAGCTGAGTTTCCTCTTACTCTTCCCTTTGAGAGGTTAAATAAAGACTGTGATTATTCTGTGGGATCCCAGAGTAGCTACTCCATTTGCTTCAACTCTTAGCAAAGGGACCACAGCTGAAACAAAAAACGTAAAAGCAGACCAGTTAAGTTTTGAATTCTTTACCCTTGATGTAAAGGTGAAGTGATACAGGACAAACTGGTATTACCTCAGCTACTGCTATTATAAAGCTGTGGGAAGAAGATTTTACTTTTCAGCACTGTCCCACCTCAATCTTTCATAGAAGAGAGTTTAAAACAAAGTTAATTTAGTTTTGAGGTATTTATGCAAAATTCCAGCATCACAACAAAGGTCAGCCAGAATCATTATACCAAAGTGTAATGGGGAGTCTGGCACAAGGAGACTTCCACTCTAGAATGTGTCAGGACTGAAGATGAAGCTTGAGAAAGACAACAGAAAGGATGAAATGCTGAACTTCTTCCTTAAGCCACATTCTAGGTACTAAGTACAAGCAGAATATAGACCTAATCTGAACAGGCAAACTCATTTCCACACGCAGGGGACAGGAGGAGTGGTTAATTCTGGGAACAAGGGAAGAGCCCTGGCAATTTCTAACATCACGCCACACAACACGCCTGACCTTAGCAGGACAACTAGTAGAAAGAATAAGTAACATTAACATTCAAAGATGAAAGCCACAAAACAGGAACTTACTCTCAGTGCAGCACACAGGGCACGCCTAGCCAAACAACGCTCTGCTAATAGTTTGTATTTCCACATGAAAAGTCATGCTGTTTCAACAGCCAAACTCCACCACACACAGCCTTCAGGTACCAAGGCAACCAGCCCAGCTGATGCCTTCATGTGGGTAGCTAAGAGGGATGGCAGAAGAAACAGCACTTTGACAAAAATCCAATAAATTACTTCAAAATGTTTCCCATATTCTTTCTAAAATTATTTGAAATTGCTTACGACTCAATTTCATTTCTCCCACATTCCTAACAAAAGAGAGATACCTACAAATTCCACCGATTTCTTTCTTTGAAAGGTGACTCGCTGTGCTGGAAATACCCTTTCCTTCACTGCTCTGTGTAACAAATGTCCAGTGCTTAGCGGGATCTCAAGGGGCAAACCAACAGTCACTACTAAGTGTTTCCAGTGAAGAAACCCAAGAAATACACTATGCGGCAGACAGGTTTTGGAACAAAGAGTATTAACATGATGTCAAAGTAGTTTAACATCAAAGACATTTTAATGGCACAGGAAGTATTATAGGCTTAGAGGATCAGCATCCCAATTTATTTTGAAATACATCGCACATTTTTTCCAACCTCTGAAACTCCCATGGGATTCTCAATTACATGGGAATTCAGCAGAGCATTCTCTCTTTGAAGGGTCCCTATCAAGACCAAAATCTAGTTAATTTAAAAATATGAGTTCAAAAAAGATTCACTGTATTGCTTTTGCCCTGTACCTTTGAAACTTCAATTCAAATACAGGTTGCCAAGCACTCAGAAGAGCGAAACCACTTTTAAGTACCATGAAACACGTAAAATGAGCCAAATTTAACAAATTTAACGTTTGCTCAGATTGGGTCTAATTATGGTAATCTTACCAACCACAGCTCCAACACAACTGAAGAAATATTTGCTGACAGAAACATCATTATTATGCTGATGGTACTTATCATCAGAGTAGAGTCAATGTTAGGAAAACCTACACACACTGTAGTCATCCGAGAAGCAACAGTAGGACTTGCATATTTTAAAAACTAAATAAGTTCAAGTCTAAATCTTGGAAAGTTTGGCAAGAATTACAGCAAAGAAATGAATGCCCATGGTATAAATCTAAATGATGAGCTCTAGAAAACATCCTTCTGCGTATAATGAACTGCGGAGTTGTCATCTCTAACCATACAGCTTAACTCCCATCAAGTGGTCTGTAGAATCAGTCTGGTTTCTAGCTAGTTAAAAAGTGATGGGGCTCAGTGGCATATTTTTCTCCCCTTTTTTTTTTTTTAAAAAAATAAATTAAAATAAGCCTAAAATGAGAAACATTATTATAATATTCACAGAGAAATGTGAAATTAGAATTTCTGAGAGATGCTCTTCTTACTTAAATAATCTGCCTGTGACCTATCTTGTTATGTATGTTTTTCTAATATTCCTTAACTAATAACTGCTATGTCAGTAGTCCTAGAAAACAAGTTATTTTGTTCATACACTGGGAAGTTAGTAAAGCTCCTTACTTTCTCACATCACCTTTGCCTTCGTTCCAAAAGTAGAAACAATAAATTATTTTTTAATTGCAAGGTATCAATTAGTTGTTCCAGCGCTCAGAGCTGGTGTCCAGATGGCCCCAGGATGTTCAGGCTTCCAAGAAGCACCGCAGACCCGTCAGCAGCAGGTTGTGTTGTGACACTGGTAGAGTGCAGTAACAGTTTATACCAAAATAAGAAGTTCAGCATTTACGTCAAGTATATTTAGAAAAGAAATACCTTTTGTTAAATAAGTGATTCCTGTGTTTGCACATGCCCATTATAATTACTTAAGTAAACTGCTATTTCGATTAATATTAACTTGACCAAATAACTGCAGCAACTACTTTGCATAATATAATATTAATTCACAAATTCTAGAGTAATTTCAAAAGCCTAAATTTTAAAATTTCTTCCTGTGATGGAAATATTAAGACTTATGGCAGGATTCCTTGAACTTTCTATTTAAAGCCAATCCTTTAGCCACGGAAGATAATTTCGCTGTTCAAAACTAAAAAAATGATGATAGACTTACTTAGCTGTTCTGACATACAGATTTAATTTACAAAACAGGGCTACTTGCCTCACTGAGGCTTTTTTATTTTTTAAAAAGCTTGATTTTTCCACTTTTCAAATATGTACCTAACTTCACAGTTTTAAGAGTGTCTTCCTTTACCTGGGAAAATTTTATAAACTATAACAGTATTGAATAGCATACTCAAAAGCCACTGATGTCAACACTCCGTGTTGGAAAGAGGATGGTAATCAAAAATGAATGCTCTTCCCACATGCATAAACATGAGCAAACTGTGTAAGTGTGAGCACATGTGTGTTGGTGGCACAGTCATGAACACAATCAACATTAGAATCTGGGTTTTAAAAATAATGCAATTTATTTTCATGTCAAAAATGAAGCCTACAGATAAGCTAGTTACATTCTCTGGAGGGCTATTTACATGTAGCTACAACTTTGAATATTCTGCACCATATACAACTTCTACACTCCTGACTCCCCTAAGAAAATCTCTTACGTGGCGCATATGGGTCTTCCCAGATGACTGTACTTAAAACACCATCATTGATCTTACTAATTGCATCTGCCACTTTACATGGTCCTTGTTTCTACTCGGCTTTCTTTCCCAACACTGTTCCAATTGTTAAATGGTTAGAATACACAAAGTGACAGATTTAGTGCTTCCTTGGCAATTTATATAACTGACTGCAACTCTGTTGTTGCAGTGAATCATGATTTATTTGTCTCGCAATGCAGCACATAACCTTTTAAATGCTGGGGAAAAAAATGCTAGTGCTTCTTTAAAGTTTATATATGACTGCCCACCACCATTCCTCAGGAATGGGTTTTTGAGAGACAAATGATAAAAACAAGCTGCAAATTCCACCCACCTACTCCCAGCCATTTCCTGGGTTCACTCCTCACACGTACTGCATTTACAGACAAGCACCCTCACCCAAAGCCCCAGTGCACTCCTCTAGAACCCTCGTTTCCTCCTGGGCAAGAATATTTTATCTTAAATTAGTGATAAGTATTCTCTGCTAAACACAGAGAAGAAGAATATTGATCTCCCCCAGCCCTCCTACTGGCACATGCCATGCTCAATCACATCAGGTGAAATTAAGAGCAGACTTGCAGGGTTTCATTTACTGGTATCTCTCTCCACTCCAAAATTGTGATTCCAGTCCCTGCTTGTGGCCTCTTCTGACACCCTACTCTCCATGTCTCCTTCTGCATTTTTTCCATTACCTTTAAAAACCAGTTTAATGTACTCCTCCCCTTCTCTTCATTCAAATACACTCTTTTATTCTGGTGTTTATATTGTGCCCATCTCCCCCGTAAATGAACATCTAATGATTCACTGCTGTCCACCAGTGCCTGAACTAAGCCAGTCAGAAGCCTTCAGCACCTTTCATTATGAAAGCAATAATGAGAAAGATTGTTTACTTTAAACAGAACAACTTTACCTCCAATTAATGCAAATAGGACCGGCTTATTGAAAAGCTATTTATCCAACAGGCACAGCACAAAGTATTTAGATAGTTCTCCTTACATTATAATTCAATTTTAAAAATTTAGGAGGAAGAACTCAGAAAAGAGATAAAATTGTTTTTCCCTCAAATGGCAAGTATGGAATTAGCAGTCCATTCACTAGGGTGTAATATTTGCATACCACCTTTCACTGGCAAACCTGTCTGCAAAGGCATGCTTCTCTAAACTGCTCTGCTTTGCAGAAGGAAAAACAGGGGTGCAGAGATTAAGTGACTTCTTCTAATAATTCAGGCAGATTCATGCTTGCCTGTGGCCTGCTCCTACCTGATCTCAAACAAGCCCTCCAAAGCCCAGCCTGCTGCTCCATTTACTAAAATCCGTTCCCTAAATGTTTGCCTAGATGTTTAATAAACAAGTAAAAATCTTGTTTTGCAGTAAGTTGCAACTAAATATGCTCGCAAGTTGCACAAGTTACAAATCCAGACATCAGTGTAATGTTCTCTGGGAATTTATAATATTTGAGGCAGCTCAAGCACTATGCATGACATAGACTGCAACAAAAATTAAGTTAACTGATCATGAATGAGGATCTTGGGTAAGACCATAAAATGAATCATTGGTAAATTAATACATGAAAAGTATAACTTACAGAATAGCATTTGAGTAATAAAGAACAGAGGTGACAAGGACTTCAGCTATACCAATGCACCTCATTCTGATTAGGTGGGGCAAAATTACAAGTCCTTTTTCTACCAGATGGTGATATTGTTCTGTAATGCGGACAAATATTAACTAAAAGGAGAAATGCTTCCCTTGGCCATCCTGAGTTTTCCAGGTCAGTGTAAAATAAACATCAAGAATTCTCTTTTAAATGTTTCCATTTGGTTTGGACAATGATGGTAAAACCATTTAAAGTGAATGTGCTGTTACGCTTTTAAGGCAGCAGCATGTTTAGAACATTTAATTAGCCACATAAGGTAGTTAGACTCTGCAGCATTTAACTTCCACTTTCTGGGAAAAACCAAAGCTATAATTTAGGAAGCTACATAAAAGTACATTTACAGATACTAGATGCTTCTGAAATGTTATTGCTGTTGAAAGAGACTTTGACAAAAAGCTAAAGAAAGTGTACCTGTATCAAGGAATAAACATCTGAAATTAAGGAAACGAGCAACTTTCATCTACCAGTGGTGAGGAATAAAAAGTACTCAGCATCATACAGTCCACTAGATTGATAAAGGCAAAAAACCCATGGTGGCTAAACAAATAACAGTCAAAACATGCATCTTTCCCCACCTCTTAGAACAAAAAGCAGACACGACACTTTGCTGTATAAAACAAAAAGCATACATTGCAGGCTACCACACATATGCACACAGCTGCTACATTCTCTAACGGGTTGAAGCAAGTTCTTATGACAACAAATATTTTTACTTTATCAGGCTAAGTGATAAATAAGTGTTACTATCCTTCTTGAGTTTTGGGGACTATTATTTGGAAGGTACTAGTGGAAACAAAGAAGCTTCCCTGTATAGCAGTCCACAGTAACACGAAATAAGGAATAAACCCTGTGTAACAGGTGGTTTAACAACAAGTAATTGATGCAGCTACATTATTGCCAATACAAATATTTTATGACCATCTTTAAAAAGATCTGAAACCAAATTCTGCCTGGGGGCAAACAGGCACAAGTTCTATTGAAGTTAATGCCCCTCACAAAATGGAATACTGCAATACAAATTCAGCAAAATCAATACTTAAGTTTCCAAGAAAAACTCTACCTTACGAGCTGAAAGAAGCCACTTGTACTGACACTCACATGGCCAATATTACAAAGTACAACAACCACCTCCACTGCTTTAAGTGAAAGAGCTGTTAACTCACTAAGAAAGGTAGGCTACTGAAACAGAGAAATTCCTCCAACTTAGGTATATTTTACTCTAGATTGTAAAAATTTCATTTTTATAGTAACAGTCACAAAAAAGCCACTTATACTGCTGCCCTTTTTGCTTAATTAACTTTGGCTGATCCAAATGGTGTTCTCAAAACCTAGCCACAGACAAGAACAGCTTTGCAGACTCAATATTTATGTTACATTATATAAAGCAAGATGCTATAAACAAATTGGCAGCCAGGTGTACTAATACACAAGGAAAACATAGCAAACTAATAAAACCAAACATGTATCTTCTGGCCCCTCTTGCATATCCAGTAGGAGTGAAAAAGTGAGTGTTTCTCAGGGGAAAGTAAATATTAGCAGCAATGATGACTTAAGCATAATCATTTCCTAGAGTTAAACAACTGGTTTAGTTTCAAAGGAAACAGTGCATCATTATCATTATTATTCAAATAAATGATCATCCACAATCTTACCTAGTTCTGGGGGCAGCACAGTGAGACGATTTCCCTGGATATGAAGTTCCTTAAGCTGAGTGAGCTCACCAATTTCTTTAGGCAGTGATATCAGGTCATTGTCTCTAAGACTCAGCTAAGAGTAAATACGAAGTAGTCAGAACAATTTCAGTTGCCATAAAACAGCCTAAACCAGAACTCTACTCCCTCTGCCCCCACCTTTCTCCAAATTATTTACAAGTGTCTGCTGGCAAACAAGAAACCGTTCCAGGTGTAGTGGTCTATTCCTGCAAACATACCCTACTACTCTTCAAATTGACTAGATTCTCTTCCTACAAGCGTTGCAAAAGTGAATTGATTTTCCAAGAATTTAGATAAATTACTTACTATCTGCAACTTTGTGAGCTTCCCAATATCTGGCGGCAGGATTTCAAAATCGTTGTCACTTAGATAGAGTGCACGCAGGGTGGCTGCAAATTAAATAGCAATATATAAACAGGGTGGCATATAACCCAACCATTTGAAACCTAATCAATAAAAGGGAGTCAGGTTTGATTAATAATCCTGACTTGGTGAAAAGCCTTTGACATATCCAGGGCTCACAATAATAACAAGCAGGTCAAACTTAGATTTACTGGCCTGTTGTATTGTTGGCAAGTTCAGGAAAACATCTGTATTTAAAAGGACTGGCACAATTAACAGTTTCTACAATAGTAGACCCTTGCAGGTTCTGGCATGTAGCCTCAATGCTCAGCTGTCAGAATACAGTCATTACTCTTTATTACCCCAATTCTTATTTATTATATCAATTTGCATCCGAAACAAACATTTTAAAAAATCATCTAAGTTTCTTGGACAAAGACACATCTATGTTAAGCTCTATAGAAAACACAGCCTAACACTGGGAAAGAGACCTTGAAGAAGACAATACAGAAGATTCCAGTTGCGTAATTTGTAGTTTCCATGCTTAGTTTCTACAAAATTCACAGAAAAAGAGATGACCCAGCAAAAACACTTAGCTTGTTATTATTAAATGAGGATATATAACAGTTCAAAACCAAAAATATTAAAATGGAGACTCACAAAGAACTGTCAGGTGCAGTGGGAAGGAAGGTGGTCAGGTCAGCAAAACCTCTCCTCCCCAGCAGAGAGGAGATCCCATTTGTCTCACACAGTTTATTCCTCCTCCTCTTTTCATTTCAATAAATGTGATCATTTTAATGATACTGACTTAATTTCCCTCTGCCAGCTTAGAATCAAAAAATCAGAGACAGCAGCACTCCTTCCTCTCCCCTTGCCTGTCACTTTTGCTGCTAAATGCACTGCTCCTGAAGCCACTTCAGCACAGTACACTGCAAAGACCAGCATGGTAGCAGAATCACTGAAATCCAGAAAGTGCCAGAATTCAAGTTGCTTAGGCAACCATAATGCAGCCCTTTTGCACATATGCATTACAATACCTTTATTTTAACTCTCTTGAGTGCGTATTTTTAACATGTGCAACAGTCAGCTTGGCTCTACCTTTCCTGTGCCACGTTGGTAACCTTCGCATATTTTTTAACATACTGGACACTTCAACATGCACACACTGGTAAAACTATTTCAGTAATGAACCAACAAGAACACAATTGTTTCCAGAGTTAACACACAGCAGTTGCCTTGCAAAGACTTACTTTCCCAAGGCTTGCAAGCATCCACTATGTTTTAACTGAGCATGGGACCCAAGGAAATATTACTCAGAAAAAAATAATATACCATTGCTAACCAAGTCTTCTCGTGTCCAATGGCGTCAGGTGACTGTATATCAACGATAAATATTGCTGAACTATGTAGAAATATTCAAGAGATATTCAAAGAAAAACATAAATATCAGAAAAATGGTTAGAGTTTGGTCTCCATCAAATAAATTTCAACTGCAGAAAGCAAAGCACCTTATCATGAAGATTTGTAGAGTTTTTAGAAAAGTTTCTTACTCAGATAGAAGAAGTTTCCTGGTAGGGAATTTTCATTTAAGTTGTTGTAAGTCAAGTCAAGAACTTCCAGAGCTGGTAAAGAGCCAAATCCCCTTGGCAAGGTGTTTAACCTGTTCATGCTATAAGAGGGAAAAAAAGAGCATGACATCAGTATTCACTCTATCTAATAGGAATAACACAAGCAACAAGTTTTGTTCCTAAAATCTACACCAAGCTTCCATTTTGTTTTGAAAAGGGGCTGATGCTACAAGGTACTGAGCAAGCCTTTTGCAGTACAGAACTTTTTTTATTTCTCACTCCCATAAATATGCCCAAAACTTATGCACTCGCAAGGGATCCCACCTGTTATGTCCATCAGCTGCCACACCTGAAACATGAAGCTCAAGGGAGAGAGGTGCTACAGTGCTATGCTCAGCTTAAACAGTGTGCCACGGAGAAAGATGGTCGTTGGTAGATGACTCATCTTCCAGCTAAACTACAATTATCCTTTTGCATATCATCTTGACCATCTGCCATTCCAACTTAGCACATAGTTCTTCACCA
>JAVSBS010014102.1:5416-18522 GCA_033124195.1 Coracias cyanogaster
AAACATGACTTCCCCTTGGCAAAGCCATGCTGACTGCACCTAATAACCTTCTTATCCTTGATATGCCTAGAGACAACACCAAAGAGAAGTTGTTCCATCACCTTTCCAGGGATGGAAGTGAGGCTGACCGGTCTGTAGTTACCCGCATCATCCTTCCTGCCCTTCTTATAGACTGGAGTGGCATTTGCTTTCCTCCAGTCTTCGGGCACGGAATATTGGCTTACGCAATGAAAAGCTAGTAAAGTTTTTACTGCTGTTCCTATAGATGATGTTTTATTGTTGTAATCAAGTATCAATGAAATAAGAATGTGCACAAGGGTGTGCGGGACAGTGCTAACAATTCAGGTGTACGTTCCAAGGCAGGCAGTTTGGATTGCCTGTCTGAAATCTCTGATGTGGTCTTAGAACCACACTGGATTTGAGTAATGGAAGTACATTTTTTACACTCTGTAGGCTCTCAGAGCTTGGGAAACTTGCTATTCTCAAGTCATGGAGCTTTATTTTATCAGACAACTGGGGGGAAATTGCTCTATGTGAAGCATAGGTTTTTTCAGTCTAATTTTTCAGATTCTGGCAGATATGAAAGGCAAGAACTTCTCCCTTTTGGTGACATTGATCTAGGCAAACTTAAATACTGTTCTCTGACTCTATCCTGGAATCTCCCACTTTCTCAGGACTGGGAATTCCTATCAAGAAAACCAAGTGTGGAGTTACTTCTCCTCACTGTTTGCTGTGGGTTTATTACGGCAAACCCCAAGGACCAAGGGACTCTTTGGAATGAACTCTCCCATCACTGCTTAGCCCACAGGAAGCCATTTAGAGGGTCTTTGGGAGATGCTGGCCATTATCCTCCTATGAACAGTCCTCACAGAAGTAATTCTAAGTTCTTTATTGTATCTTCTTGTAGAGTATTCATGTTTTACAAGATTACCACTTTTTTTGGTAAGCTCTGTGTTTCTTTAAAATCTCCCTTAAACGCAGCTCAATATAAGTATGATGCAGAGTTTTTATACCTTGGCTAACCCAAGACTTTTAAAGAAGCCTTAATTTCTTTGACTTTTAACAGGGAAGGATTTTGGAGAAGACTGGGCTTTGCAGTCAAATCACTTTTGGCCGATACGTGCGACAGGGACGGAAACTAAGGTTGGATCCAAAGCTCTTTATCCAGGATCTGCAGTTTAACAAAGTACCTGTGAGGGTTTATCAGCCTAAAGCTACCTCTGATGGGCGCAGGAAAGGTGTCATCTTCTTCCATGGAGGAGGCTGGGTGTTTGGAAGTCTCGGTAAGATATTTGCTGGAGAAATTATGTAGAAATAATAATGTAGAAACTAGAGTAATGTAAAAATGTAAAGTAATGTAGAAAACATTCTCATCTTTTTATAAAATTGAAATAAGAGGAGGTTTCAGCACGTGATTTAGGAGGAAGTCTGAAGACAAATACATGCCTTTCTGGAATGAACCTTCCCTGAATCTTACCTTCAAAGAGTGGGGCAACAGCAAAGCACTAATGAAAATATTTCTTTTCCAGATACCTACGAAAAAGTATGCCGCTACCTGTCCAGAGAGAGTGAATCGGTCGTTGTGTCTGTTCAGTAAGTGAACCTGACTCATTCTGTTTGGGGATTATTGTTGCTGTGGTGCCACAGCGGAGCTGCGCAGGTTTTGGAGATGTTCTTTTTGGCAGAGAAATTTCTCTAGAATTCAGTGAGGTCCATAAAAAGACGAATAGTGATAATGGAGATTTCACAGCTCTTAACTGTTCATGCCCTGATACGCTCAGAAAAGACCCAAATAGAAATATTTGGCACAGTAAGGCAAGCTATAAAATCCAGTCAAAAACTGAAATGAAAAAAAGGCTTCCCTGTGCTGAACATACAAACACTTAATAAGATGCTCCAAACAACTGTGATTTCTAGAAGAGAGAATAATCCCACTGCATTGCTCCCACTTTACACATAGGAAGCAGAGTTACACAATTCATAAGTTATCTTGTCAAGAATACACGGGGAGTTTTCAGCATGACTAAGAAATGTACAAAGTCTCCATCAGACTCTTAATTAAAAGACAGTCCTACTTTACCGAGTCCTTGTGATTGAATACACAATTTACAGTTTATCTGCAATCACTGGGGATTGCCTGCTTAGGAGGGAAGGGATATCCTGGAGGAAAAGCACCTCATAATGATAGGGATGGAAGACAGCAGAGGATACTATGTCCTGATTAACACTGGTGACACCTCCTTCTCTTACACTTGGTTTCTTTTGTGTCTTAGGTATCGTTTAGCTCCTGAACACAAATACCCTGCTGCGTATGAGGACTGTCTGGATGCCACCATACACTTCATGAAGAATCTAGAGGACTATGGCGTGGATCCTGCCAATGTCATTGTCTGTGGGGACAGTGCTGGGGGCAACCTGGCAGCTGCTGTTAGCCAGACCCTTGCAGGGAGGTCCGACCTCCCCAGGCTGCGTGCTCAGATCCTGATCTACCCAGGCCTTCAGGCACTGGACTTCAATTTACCATCTTACCAGCAGAATCGGGGAGTCCCTCTCCTGTTTCGAGAACGTGCCGCTTTCTATGTGTTACAGTACCTAAACGGGAATGCATCCAACCTGGAAGAGGTCTTGGAGGGTTCCCATATTCCTGTAGATATTAAATTAAATTACAAAAAGTGGGTGAGTCCAGATATCATCCCTGAAAAGTTTAAGGTCAGAGGCTACAAGCCACAAGTGCTACTTGACTGTACAACTGAAATTCATGAGACAGTGAAAAGATTCTGCGAGCCCAACCTGTGTCCGCTGTTAGCTGAAGATGCTGTTGTTCAGCAGCTACCCGAGACTTTCATCCTGACATGCGAGTACGATGTGCTGAGGGACGACGGCTTGCTCTACAAGAAGAGACTGGAGGACAACGGAGTTCGAGTGACCTGGTACCACCTTGAGGATGGATTCCACGGAATCCTAAATTCATTTAATAGTGACTGGTTGTCATTTTCATCTGGAAAAAGGGGTCTTGACAATATTGTGAGCTTTCTAAAAGGCTTATAGAAACAATTTTCCTTCCTTCTGTAAGAACTGCCAGTTTTCTGCAGTCTTTTAAGCTTCTAAATTCCATATAAGAGGTTTCTATAGAACTATTTGTTAATGAGCAATTATGCCAGTGTGACCACCAAAAAAGGTATTTCAAGGATGCTATGAAAGCTGCTTTCAGTGCTGTTTGAAGTATTTCACGTGCAGTCTGCCCATTTCAATGATCTGTTTGGACTAGGTGCTTGCTACTCTCTCAGTAAATATTAAAGAAGTAGTAAAATTTTAAATCAACACCTGGTCTGGCCCATTTTATTCAATTATGATCTATGGTTTCATTCTTCCTAGCGTGTTTTGGCAAAGGAGAAAGATACCGATACGACAAAGCCATAACGCAGTGCCTCTGCTGTACGCTTCCATGTAGCACCTGAGTCTAAGCTTCCCAGCCACTGACTTCCAGAAAATGTATGTGGTCAAGGTAACCGGTGCTTTGCACTTGAAAAATAAAGTCAAAACTGCAACTGTCCCCAACTGAAATACTCTGCTAACAGCTTTGTCTAAATTACAGTGGAGGAAACACTCTTATTTTTTCCCATGTTTATCAAACATACAAGAATGCTGGAAAACTTGTTCCTGTCTTAAACACTCCAACATTTAATTCTGTAGAGTACACATTAGCTTTTGTTCCCCCCCCCCGCCATGTTAGTTCCCGTTTTCTTTCCTAAATGTCCTTGTTAAAACCATATATTCCAAACTACTTAAAGAATGTCCACAATACAGGAAGCCACATGTTGTGGCTGCAGATCAGATGCAAGAGACAATTTCCCCTCCACATCCATTGGCTCTCCTTGTAACTAGACACCTGTCATAAGCTGGAACATCATTTGGTACTTACCTGCTATCTCTGTCCCACAATTAACATGAAGCTAACGAGGAAACCAAACACATTCTCTGCCTCTTCTCCAGCTCATCCAGCTGCCCAGCCTCACAGGGACCACCATGGCTCCATCTTCTCTTGGGCCAGCTTTCTGCTGAGGATCAAACTGGAGCAGCCACTAAAGGTGTGGGCAGAGGCGAGTGGCTCTGGAGCGAGCTGAACCCCACCAGCACGGGGTGACACCCTCCTGGGTGTCCCTCAGGCCTGGCAGCAGCCGGGGGAAGGCAGGCACTGGGTGTCCCCTCATGGCAACCTGCCTGGTGTGGCGTGGGGCAGCCGTCCCCGGGGAGGCCGTGTGCTGCTCTGCTCCACCAGCCCTCTCCTCCTCTCTTGGAACAGTTGAAGGTTTGGGAAAAGCCTGAGGTGTGTGGCAGATTGCCTTCACCCGCTCCCTGTGCTCCAGGGGGATGCTGGGGCCCGAGTCGCCGCTGCGGCTGGAGGATGGATGGTGCCGGTGAGGCTCTGCTGGCCCCACACCATCTCCTTCCCCGGTGACGGCCGTGCTGCGGCACTGGTAAGGTGGGAAGGTCCTTCCCCCGACCCTGGCTGCCGCTGTCACCTTCTGCCCCGAGATCTGACAGAGGGTTTGAAATCTGGCTGAGCTTTCCCGTTGTCTTCGGCCAGTGCAGTGCTCTTGGTGAGCTGCTGCTGCCTGCCTGGAGGGGATGAGGGAGAGGAGGGCATGGCCAGGGTGGGAAAAGGAGGATCCCACCTTCCTTGGCTATTGCACCTGGAAACAGAGCAGGCAGCTACAACTGCAGATTCCCATCCGCCGTTACCTTGCCAGAGAAAGCGAGTCGGTGGCTGCGTCTGTTGGGTGAGTCATGTCAGTATTGCCCTATGGAAGTCTTCTTGTTTCTTTCCACTTCTCAGCATCTTGTAGGAACACTCCCCCTCAGTAAACCATTTCCCCAGGATCCCAGATGGTCAGACAGAATTTCAAGGGGACTATTTTCACTTCTTGCCTCCTCAATCCACAGGGTGAGTGCAAACAGACCCCAGAGTAAGGTTCATGTATCTCATACCACAGAGTTCTGCCGTCAGGAACGCGGGTGCCTGCAACAACCCACCAGTGCTCCAGATTTTCCAGCTCTTTTGAAATTGGCCGCAAAGCCCAAGCTCCAGGGTCTGTGCAAAGCCCGAGCCACAGGCTCTGGGCAAACACAGGCTCCAGGGTCTCAGCAAAGTCTGAGCTCCAGGGTGGAAACCACATTGAAATCACTGGAATAACTTATTGCATCCAACCTGCACTCTGTCAGGCGCTTGAGGATGCTCCGAGATGAAACACAAAGCACAGCCACTGGGAAGAATTAGCTAATGTTGGCTAACAGCTTGGACAGCATCTCCAAAAGAGCAAGAAATAAAATCAACATGAACTTGAAACTCCATTACATTCTCCTTTATTTCTGAAATCTTAGGAGAGTTACACAATGACAAATAGTAGAAGTGAAGTAACAATCATAATGAAAATTAATTGTTACAACAAAGGAAAAAAAGTAAGCTTTATGGAACAAGTCCTCTCAGTCTTGAGAGGAAGCAGAGTGTGCGGAGCTGAAAAGAGGGGGCTCTAGTTCTAGTCTCGGTTTTAACCCCTTTTAAGGTCACTGCCATACACCCTGTCCTTGCTCCACAAGGGCTTACAGTCCATACACTACCCTAAAAGAGACTTTAATTCCTCTGCCCTCATTGAGCTAGAGTACTCACTGGGAAGTAATTGGTATATAAATACTAGGGGTTATCATTATTTCAACTAACTGAACATAAAACCAAGGAGACTACAATGAGACAAAGCCCGCCCAGAGCCTGCAAAGCGACAGGTACAGGAGTCGATCAAGGTGCAGCATTCCATTAGTACAGTGAGAACAGCGCTTGGAATAACTCGGGCAAAGCACCTTTAACAAAGGGCTGCACATATTCAGAAGTTGTTTCTCCATCAGGGGCAAGTTACTTGTCTTATGAGACAGTAACTTGAAAAAATGAGAAATGAGACAGTAGGGAAAGAAAGGCTGAGGTGACAGAAGGAACGAAAAGCAACCTGTCCAGAACTGCACCGAGTCTATGGCAGAGTGGGGACAGAGCACAGCGGTCCTGCCCCCAGCCGCGTGGTTAATTGCCAGTCCAGCCTTCTAATTTTCACATGCAACATCTTACATAGACTTCACGATGCCAAAGACTGACAGAATACAAAGTGCATGTGTGAGGGACCCAAGTGGCTTCTCACCGGTATTTAAGGGCAAAAAGACTTGGAAAATTCCTCTGTATTAAGAAATAAACAAAACTCCTCAGTTTAGCATTCAGTTTTCTTTTTCTCCTTTTTTTTCGTCAGTTTGAGAACACAACGGGTTATCCAGCAGTCTTGCCTGGATCTCTTTCAGCAGGAATTTTAACATACCAAATTACATCCTGGATGTGGCAAGCTGCTCCTGAAAGCCACTGTTCTGATCACCAGCCCAATCGCACCACATCTGCCTCTCCTGAAGTAAAAAGGGCCATAAGCTCAGCTTGGACTCCCACCTCCATCAGTCCAGGGTTATACTGGCGTGTCCGCCCACTACCCAAATCCAAACCACTGATCAAAGCAAGGATGAGGAACTCATAAAGCTGTGCCTGCTGCTTCTTTCAGAGAACATAGTAATTTTTATTCCCCATAAGCTATTTTGCAGCCTAGAAGTCAAGCAAAATATTTAAACACCTCTGGAGTTTATGAGTAACCCCACTTTGTGCTGGTGTCTGCATGAGCTGTGCTAAGCAACTTGAACTGGCAAAAAAAGATCTCTAACCTTTGACTCACAGACATGAAAGGGAGGGAGATAGACATTAATGACAATTACTTGAGACTCTGCCACCCTGATGGAATAACCAGCACAGCCTTACGCACCTGCAGGAATGCAGCTCGGGCTTCAGCCAGCTCCTGCCAAAGGCAGCCTGAGAAGGGCCATCTACTCCGGGGAAGAGACAGGCAAAGAAGGACCTGGGCCCAACCCAAGATCCTCCTCTCCATGGGTCCGCCAAGCCTGGGCACTTTTGTAGGGGTGAATCTTAAGTGAAGATAAAAGCTGCTAATTGAAAATCATAAAAACTGTCCAGAGAGTGGTGGAAGGGCTAAGCAAACTAAAAGCCAAGGATCTGCCCAGCTGTAGCTTAGGGAGGCTTGACTGTACCACTACTGTTCTATTTTTAAAACTTCTAATATTTGAAGGCATTAAAAATAAGGGTCCCCAATATATGTATTCTTTAACAGTCCTCACTAACAGAGAGAATCATTAATATCTACAAAAATTGACACGGTCCATTTTCCACTCCTACGAGAAGTGTGCACTGAAGTACTGACATCCTCACATCCTCCCTCACAGCAGTTCCACACAAGCTCCTCTTCACGCTTCCACCACCCATAATATCCTGGAGACCCTACCCCAGTGTCATTCAGTCACCAAGCCCATGCGCAATCCCTCCCTCTGCCATTCTCTTCAGACCACCAAGGACCCTTGGCCACCTTCACCCTTACACATCAAGAACACAAGCCACTGTCGTCATGCTCACAAAAAACAGGAAAGACCTTTTCTCCTGTGCCCCACAGACCACAGGTGGGCTTGGTTTGGGAATGATGCCACAGAATATACCAAATAGTCAGAGGAACCATGTAAAACTGTTAATACTCTCCAGCTTTCCTGACACTATAACTTGCTTAGATTACAACACTGAATTACTGACTTCCTATTTTTGGACATCCACACTTGACACACTGTTCATACATAGAACTCCAGAGCCCTGCTACCTCAAGTATCTACTCACCAAAATAACATCAAAATCCACAAGAATGGACTCGTCTCCCTCCTTGACTCCCCTTCTGAGACCCTGGCCCATGAAAATTCCTGACAGGCTCTTTGGTGGAGTGTCCTGTTACTCCTGTTCCTCACAGTCTGCTCATGAGAAGCTATTCCTTTTCACAGTCTGTCCACCTGAGCTGTAATCCTACCTTTGCTTGGATGCACACACAAGCTCTGTGCGGCCCAGATCCACCCAAGGACTGCAGGAAAAACACATTCCAGATTCTACACAGGAGTTTAGCCCTCTCCATAATGTTTCTGGTTCTGATTTAACTGAGACTGGTATTACAGCACTGTAACTCCATCAACTTCAGTGTCTGCTCATGCCAAATTTGATTTGGTCTGCGCTGAAACAAAAACAAATCAACAAACAAGCTTAGAGTGAGAAATACAGAGTCAGGCTTCCAGAGTTCTTTGGAGTTGATCCCAGCCCTACCCTTAGTCTTTTGAGTGCCTTCTTTTATCCTGTGAAATGAGGATATTGACATTTCCCCATTCATAAAACGAGGTATTTCCATTGTCGTTGGTGAAGGGGTGTGCTCTTTGTACTTCGCCTGGAATACATAAAGCGCTGTGTGACAGCGATTTGTGCCAGCCTGAGAGATCACCATCAGGCTTTGCTATTATTTTTCTAATGAATACACTACATGAAAAAAATGCCTGATAGAACGATGGCTCCAGATTAGTGATGCAGGTTGGTTTATTGAAAGCAGTAACATCAAAGCAAAAGGTCTGCTGATTCAGCTCATAAAAATCATTGATGCATAAAACCAACAATAATATCAAGGAAGAAAAGGGGAATGGAGGATTGGGAGAACAGAAGAAGAAAAGGCACCCCAAACCCATCATGAGTGCACACAAGACAGTCTAACTCTTTCAAGAAGCATTTGCAAATACCCTTGTGCTAGTAGGGAGAAAGTCTATGTGAAGGAAATCTATGGTAACTGGAGGGACGTGGCATTGAGAAAAGGCCTCTCTCTTCCATTTATCTATCTTTGATTGAAGCTTCTGGTCCAGCCAGCAGCTTGGGAATGTCTTCATTTACAATATTCCTTCCTGAAATCTGAAAGCAAGTTGAAATGAAGGTCAGTACCTGAAGAGATTTCAAATCATGCACAGCAGCGCACTGTAATATGGACTTGGCTATACGGTGACAAGTGACCATCTGCAGTCAACCATGTCCCCAGTATCCTCTGCATAAAGTCCATAGTGAGATATACCATGTACAAATTAATTGCACAGATCATCTCTGCAGAATGTAGGTAAAAAAATAAGAAGAACTCCATCAAGAACAGCAGGTCTAAGGCATGGACTCTCCAGACCATTCCCTTCTTGATATAATTTCAGTCACATTTATTCTATTCTAAATGCCTACAAAAGCTACCATGGAACCTAACAACTTCTTACAGGCACTGCTTGACATAACCGACTCGACACACTGAGGCGTAACACTCAGGATTAATACTGGATAAGCAACAGGAGGTTCAGCCCCTATGGAAGGAGAGTTGTTTGCTTTTGTTGGATGAAGTAAGTGACAACCCATTACCCATAAATTAATTCAACTCAAAACACTCTCTTCTGCACAGTGTTTTCTTCTCAAACACCATGCCAGGACATTTCTGAGATCCAGCTCCCTCTGAGGTTACAGTACAGAATGCACTATTCCAGCCCTGCAAGGCATTCTTTTTCCAATAAAGAAAAGTTGTATTAGTGCCACGCCAAGAGCCAAATCACTACTTGGATCTTGTGGCTCCATGATGAAAGGATAGGAAGAGAACCAGCTTCTCATTCCTGCTGTCATTTGTCATGATGTTTATCATTCCTCATTCGGCTGCGGCTTGGTCAGCTCACAGCTAAACCGTGTTCTTCCCTCCTCCCTCCTTAACCCATCACAAGGTTCCTACAGCCACCAATTAGGGTGAAGCAAGTCATTATTACCTTTGTCTAAATCAATGTTTTTTGCTGGGAAGCTTCTGGCTTGCTCAGCCTTCTCCTTCAGGATGTTGTTTTTGTAATCTGTGTAAGGGAGGAGTATAATTCAGACAGTCATTAAAAGAAAACAAAGCTTTAGAGGCAAGGCAGACATGTGACTGCTCCTTCCTTGAAGCTCTCTAGGCCTGGCATCTCCACATCTCTAGGAGTAACTCATGGAGTTACTCAGCCACTCAGTAGGAAAAGGTAAGCTGCTGCAACTTACTTTTAGCCTCTGGCACTAACTAATTATTCATACTTCGGTTTCCTGCTCCTCATAAGCACCGCCAATTCTTCCAGCATGTAACAAAAAGCTCTGGATTATCTGTGTGAAGCTCACCTGAGGGTGACTGATGCAGTTATTCAAAGAATTTGCTCACAGAGGAGCTCTCCTGAGACACACAGAGAATAATCTGTACTCGCTGCTGTCCTGGTTTGCAACTCATCCTCTGCAATTCCTTTGTTCTTTACTTCAGATTTTCTATCCACCTCTCGTTTATGGGGGCCCTTACAGCAATCCTGTAGCTTGGGACCTGAAGCTTGTCAGCCTGTTCTTTTACAGGTTGTACCTTTACTGGGGGTGCATGGTGGAAAAAAAGGGGCAGACTCAATTGTTTCCTGGTTTATCAACATGTTCACTGACATACAGCAAGTTACAGCAGGTATGAACTTGGGCAGCACGGCAAATCTTCAGGAATCTCAGGGTAGTGCAGAAAAGAGGCTCAGTTTTGCTTTACAGACAGTCCACTCCATGTCCAAGCAAGACACCTCTGATCAATATTCACACAATAAACTCAATTCTCTTAAATTTGAGGAAACCTCTTCCCTAGGTGCTGTCTCGATGCATGTTATTGACCAACCCCATCAGTCAGTCTCAGAAGTCAGGACTGCCCTCTCCAGCTGCAGCCCCTCTGCTTGCACGGACTTGTGGACTGAGATTCTCAAAGATGCCACTGAAAATCAGGAGGCTCGACCACATCAAAGGGGGCATCTAAACACCATTAGAAAACCCTCAGTTCTAATGGGTTTTGACCTGGTTTGAAAAGAGTTGCTACTTGATGCATACCCAGCCTGATGTCTTCACTTTTGTATTGAGTCAGATCTGTTGTGTCGACTGGAAATTCTTTGAGATTTACATCCTTCCTGAAAAAGAAATAACAGGGGAAAATGGCATTGTCACATCCTTTAATAACTAGCTCCTTTCACACTTTCACAATAGCTTTTCTAGTACCACTTAGAGAATTTAATTTACAGTCTTTATTTGTTATATAACTGGAGAAAAGTTGAACAAAAAAAATACATTTTTTATTAAGTAATGGTGATTTTCACAGCAATCCTTAGAGAATCCTTTCTAGCTTCTACAAAGCTTCCCTGAAGAAAGCATGACAGGTAGATGACAGCATTGGCCGCCGTTGTACATGGGTCCTTTTCCTGTCTTTGCCCCTAAGGTACCAAACAGATGCCAGAAGGAATCAATCCGGTTCTCCTCTCTTCCTTTTACCATCTTTTCTATTAACATCTTGAGACCTCTGGCCAGCTGGCTGTTTTTGTTTGCCCAGAGCTCAGAATAACGGGGGGCCAACCTGAACTGGAAATTCCCCGTCTCTCCCACTTTACAAATAAAACATAAAGGAACCCAGCTACAGGATCTTGGCCCATCTCACAAGAGATTTTACAGTAGGTCTGTGCACTACAGCTTCACCACTCCTAATGACATCTCACAGAAACATGATCTGTGAATCAGTTCCCAAAGTACAAGAGGAAATGCAATCACCAAACCAGCCCTACAAACCCCTCGCTCCTGTACTTGGACAGCGTGGAAGCTGCTCCCTGATATACAATCATTATGCAAGTATATATTCCTGGGAACATTACACTAATAACAACTAGAATGCAAAGCTGCAAAGGAATTGGTGGAAAACCATGAATAAATATCAAACAGCCTCTGCTTTATATGGTTGTACTCGTCCTAAACAGATCCTTGGCTTGTTTAGGCTCTTAATGACAGCTCAGAGTTGGGTCCCGTAAGTTCATTTTTATACATTCTAATCCTAAATAATAGACCCTGTAATTATACTCACTCTCCGTACTTCTTCACATTGTATTCATAACCTAAACAGGGAGAAGAAACAGAATGAGTGGACCTGTCCAGTCCAGCCAAGCCCTCCCAGATAACTGATAACACCACCACCAAGTACTTATTCAGTGCTCCTTGTGATGCTTACAAAGGTCACTTTCACAACTTCTCCAATACACAGGAATTCACACATTCCACTGCCACAGGGAGCTTCCCTTTCCTCTACCCAGCAGCTTTCCAGTGGTCTTCCCAGATCTATGGATGACCAGCCATGAGAAACCACAGCCATCGCCATACTTCATTTCTTTCCACATCCCATTTATTACAAAAGTATTAACCACATCTGTCATTTCTTGCGTGCTGGAGCTGCACTTGCCCAACCCCAGCTCACTGCTTAGACCTGCATCCATCACATGCTACCGCTGCTGGTTTTCATCAGCCTCCCACATGCCAGGTATCTAAGCACGCTTCTGTCTCACCCCACCCTGCAAGGAGAGGTGATTTCAGGCTCCTCTTTTCCATTCATTCCTCTTTGTCCATTCAGAGGCCAGGGACAGGAGTTTGTCCTCTCTGTGACTAGAAAGCAACTCCACTTATGTCAGCTCCGTTTTGTGTTGGCGCTAATCCCCACCTCGGTTCCTAAGAGATGCGTGTGGGCCTTCTGCTCTAAAGACATCCCACTTGTAAAGAGCAACTATCCAGCAGTTCTCATTTTCTCCCCCCTTACAACAGAGCAACCCCTCAAATCGAGGCCTGGAAATTTTTACACCAGGCTAATGAACCTCTCTTGGCACCAGCACCTGCAAAGACTCCGCACTGCGCAGGCCGCTGGCTTTCCAGAAGAGGATCGCTGCTTGCAGCGCTGTGCTTTGCAGTGGGTAGGTGCAGAGCCAGCTCTGCTGCCAGGGGATGCCCCTCCAAGCACGGCGGCGCTGGTCTTCTCTCGCACTCACCTCTCTGCCGGTGCTTGCGGGTGACGAGGACAACAATGATGAGGAGGACAATGAAGAGCAGCAGAGTCGCCAGGATGTAGCCCAGCTGCTGGAAGAAGTGGGCTCGGCTCTCGGGGACGATGACATTGATGACGTTGTGGCCGCGCGCCAGTGTGGGGTCTGCGGGGAACGCGGGGTCGGAGCGGCGTCAGGTACCAGCAAGACCTGCGCCCCGACCCGGGCCACGGCCCCCGCTGGGATCCGCGGGCCTCGGGCAAGGGACAGCGGGCGCAGAGCAACCCCCGGTGGGGTGGGCTCCCGCCTTCCCGGGTCCC
>JAVSBS010014104.1:0-46232 GCA_033124195.1 Coracias cyanogaster
GGAAGATGGGGCAGAGAGAAAGAGAGAGAGAGAAAGAGAGAGAGAGAGAAAGAGAGAGAGAGAAAGAGAGAGAGAGAAAGAGAGAGAGAGAGAAAGAGAGAGAGAGAGAGAGAGAGAGAGAGAGGCTTTTACAGGTGAATGGAGAAGTTCCACCACACAGGATAAAATCAACAGGTAAAGATTCAGACTGGATGAATATTACCATACTGTACATATAAAGCATTTTCATAAAATACTTTCTATTCGTTCATAGCTGTAGGAGATAAACTACTATGAAAAATTCTCCAGGCAAGGGGTGACTGTAGCATGGCAGAAAAACACACAGGGTCTAACAATTTATTAATGCTGTCAGGGATCCAGAATAAGGAAAGACGTCTATTTTATTCTCAACAACAGAACAATTGATCTGCATTTACTAGGTGAGTGCAGCCAAAATCACGTTATAAAATACATTCCAAACTTCAAAATACCGTAACAGAAACATGCCCCAATATATAACAATATGTTCTAAAGAGCCTCTGGAGCCTTCTAAAAATTAGTTTGGGGCATGCAAACCTCTTTTTCCAGTGGGAATTAGACATGAACACAAGTACTTTTTACATGCATTAATCAACAACTTGGGCTTTAACTGCTAACAGCCAGCCTAAAAAATTTTCAGCTAGCAAAATTTCCACAACCTAGCATCAAACCTCTCCACCATTTACTTCTCAACTTCAACAATACAACATTCAAACTTTCCAGAGATTTTTTCACTTCAGTAAGCACTGGAATGGAAAGAGTTATACATTTAATTGCACACAGTAGTGCTGACTATGCTGGTTAAGATGGTTAACTTGAAATGATCGGGAAATAATAGTAGATAAATATTTTACATACATTAGTTTAGAATGAGGACTTGACACTGCTTCATGGTAACAGGATTAGAAAGTGTAAGTGTATAATGTTGCAGTTTACAACTCCCCACCTCAAGAATGATACAGAATATAAAACTCTTACCTGTCCCTAATAGAGGATGCTAACCTCTAATACTGCACAGATAATTCTGGTCTTTTAAAGATGTGTTTTGCAGTTTCTGAATGCAGTAACTTTTCACTAGTGACTTCCTGAAGGTATTATTTGAACATTTGTCAGAGTAGTTGTTTCAAAAGACAAATACAAAAATACAGCAAATATACTTTATATTCAACAACTGATGATGTATTACATCCTCTGAAACCAGCAGGCTCCCTGACCATAATGCACCACTTCCTGACTTAATTCATCTGTAAGAAATATATGGTGTTCATTACTTTAAAATGAACCACTGTAAAAGGAGCTGGAGCCACCAAAACACTTCTGCTTACACTAAATTTACTGCTCCCATGCTTATATATTTCAGAAAAGCAATACAGTAAAAACATTAAAAAAAGAACATCAGAAAAGATGATGAAACTAAAACCCTTTTGCTGCTAATGGAACTAAAATATCACTAATTCATATGTCTTTACATCATGAAACTGTAATGGGAGGGAGTTATAGCATGACTCAACAGAAAGTATTGAAACAAATAAAGCAGTTTCTTCACATATCAAAGAACAATCCTGTATTTCTTTAATTTATGAAAATTGTTGTTGTATTTTTTTACCTTGAGTGAAAAGAATCTTTAAGCTCTATGTGCATACATCAACCTGTAGTTACTCTTCTCCATCAGTGAAAAAATCATCAGGCAGGAAAACTAAGACTTAGTTTTGGGACTGCTCTTCTCAAAATACAAAACCACAAATGCACTGTTTAGATTTCTCTGCCAAGGATTTTTTAGCAAAATTACGCTTGTGCCTGGTTTTAAGCACTTATCTGAAGCAAGATGGTACTGCATCAAGGGTCACTAAATCTGACTGCAACCAATCTTAGTCTTTCTAGCAAATAATGTTTTGAATTGACTCTTCTTGAAGAAATGATGTCAAGTACTGTAAAGTAAAACAGGAAGGCGAAATTTCATAGAAATGTGTTGATGCTTAAAATGAACTCATTTCACACTTAATGATGAGAAAGCAGACGATAAAAGGATTTAAAATTCATTACATGTAGTATATTAATCTGTCCCATGAAGCACTTAAAAATGAAACAATTGTTTTACCTGGCTGCAATAAGATCTAGAAGATGTTGCCACCTGTCATTGATTTTGCCAAGTTTGTACTCAATCTCTGATGCCTTACTCTCATGGCTGGCTTTAGCAAGTCGCTCTCCCATTTGCTGGAGCTGGATTTTGTTCTTCTGGGCTACAGCAATTTCCTCTTGATAATCCTGGACAGAAAAGAGCAATCAGAAGTCAAGGTATATATTCTAAAGGAACTATATAAAAATACAATTGTATGTTGTTTTTTTTGGTGATTGGTGCAGTGGAGAGACAACCTCAAAATACTAGATGTATAACCATGAACAACTTTATCAGAAGAATGAAAAAAAAACCCCAAACAAAACACAACACCTTCTATAAATGTATCTGCTATAGTTAAAATTAATTACAGGTAATTCTGATTGGATATTTAGTAAAGCATTCAGACGCCTCTGACTTTTCATTCACTTAATTTTCTGATACCCTGGGAGGTCCTACCTCAAGACAGACAGGAAAACGCTGCATAGCAAGAGAAGAACACAAATGCACAGTCTTACTGGAACTTACAAACATTAGCATAAGGTAAAACCTCTATTTCAGCTAATTTAGTATCCTCTTTGCAGTACGAAACAAGTAAGCAGTTAAAGAACAGTATGTAAGTGTACATGAACTGGACTGTACCTTTTTAAGTTTTTCAATCATTTCTTCTATGAGGATGTCGCCATTTTGAGACACCTTACTTTCCATTTGTGTCAGCCACTCACAGAGCTCTTTGTTCTTCTCACTGAAGACAGCCCACTCATTCAGTCTCTCACCAACTTGTTGTCGACGTAAGGAGACCTTAAAACATTTACGGAGAGTAAATAAAAAGAAAATAGTAAATGCATTTAAGAGATTCTTGAAACACTTTGGGCCTAAATATGAATTCCTCTGGCCCTGCAAAATTGTTCTAGTCACTTACTTGCCATTAAAACAAACTGGAGTTGTCCTGCAAAAACTGTATGACTCTCTCTGAGTTCAGAGGTAAGTGTTAATCTCAGGTTTCCTGTTAGTCACATTCTATGTATACAGAGAGGCAGCCAAGCGTTACATTCAGTAACCTGCCAATATATTGTTTTATAATGTTTCTAACCCAAAGGTTTCATTAGAAGATTAAAACAAAACCTTTTTACAATTTTTGCTCACTTATAAAATGTTATAAAGCATATTAATAGTTTCTTTTTAGTCTAAGAGATTAAATAAAAAGGAAGAGATAAATGCTTGACAACACACAAAAAAATAGATACACACATAGCACAGGCCAAACTGCAGAAGACTGCGTAATTTGTGCATGAGCATGACTTGTCAGTACAAAGCTAACTCAAAGATACACTATATTTTCAATAAGCAATTTTCTACTTGAGTCCAAATACACTCATTTCATAGATGACTGTTTATCCTGAATGGGCATGACACCTTGAGAGATTCCAAAGGATTGAAGTGTGCCCTAAAAGGAAAGAATAGGCACAAAACATCAAACAGGCAAACATTGTAGTTAATACAGGAGGAAGGATAACATTGCTATATCTAAGAAATTGCTATAGCAATCATCTACCATCTCAGACTATGAATAGTAACAGACAGACAAAGACAGACATTGAAATCAAAATAGCAGCAGAGAGCGAGCAGCATTGTCATCTCTCGAGTCTCAGACATTTGTACAACTACTTACTTCCTCCTCATTGTAAAGTGCACTCTTTCTGACTTTATATCAGCATTTCAGCTGAGAAGATGAAGACTGCAACTGCTCTTTCATAAACAAAAGTGATGTGCTCTTTAACTACCATGTTTGGTTTAGCAGGGGCTTACACATGATCTGGCATTTCCTTTTTGCGGTTCTAAATTTGATGGCAGCTTTCCAGAAATAAGCAACGGTTGAATAAAGTGTTGCACTAGGTTATATCCTGAAACATTCAGTATGCACAAAACTTCCT
Source organism: Coracias cyanogaster (assembly GCA_033124195.1). NCBI lineage: Eukaryota > Metazoa > Chordata > Aves > Coraciiformes > Coraciidae > Coracias > Coracias cyanogaster. The sequence continues at coordinate 4,069 of JAVSBS010014104.1, forward strand.
TAATTGGCTTCCTCCTTTACCATAAACATACATGCAGTGACCACACTGTAGTTTAGGTGCATCTACACTGGCTCATTCAAATGCCAGTAACCCATAACAAGTTCTGTGCTGTTAACTGTGAAGCATGTTTCCTACTTTGAGGGTGTTTTTGAAGCCTTCACAGGTACCTTATGTGAAATAACTATTTCAAAGTTAGCCCCGGTATATCTAGACTGCAATGGCCACAGAACCACAGAAAGAGTATTAGGGTAATATGAAAATCTGTGTGAGGGAGACTCCACTACCTGTGTTCTCCTGTCAGTGCTCAGTACTATACTTGCCTGGTGGCACAGCTCCTCCCACTGTCTGTGCAGAAGCTCTATGCGCTCACTGAGGATTGAGATATCATCTGCACTGATATATATAGACAGGGTCTCCTTCAGCAGAGAGAGGTGTGCAAGGTCATCTGTCCATCCTTCAACAGCATTCTCCAACTCCTTAGAAGAAGCACACAAGGAAAAAGAACCAGTTTGCTAACAAACAAAAGTTTGAATGTGTTGTTGAAGCACAAAGATAAGCATTGTTATCCCACCGAATTAGTCATACCCGAGCAGATGCACCATTTCAAGTGGACTGTTTCAGCCCCATTTAAGAGAAAAAGAAAGCACCAACCTCATATGTACTAATATTTTCAGTTATGAGAGAGGTAACTCCCCTATAGAGAACGATAACATCAGCCTTGTAACAAGTAGTCACAAACTGATATACTACTCAAATGTCTCTAAAGTTCAGGTATTTGAGAATTCCAAGTATTGGTTTTGACTTCCCTGTACTGTAAATATTTTAAAGTTGTAATCCATTTCTAAACAGCAAAGAATATAGCATAAAAGTGTTATCTAAGATCCCCCCCAGTAATGTCACCTCAAATAAAAAGCACTAAAACAAGTTTAGATACCATTAGTTTAACTTTAAAGCTAGAATCTGTATAATAAAAGCACACCGGTATTTAGTACTCCTGCAGTACTTCTCAGACCCTATTCACTTTGATCAGATCTATATTTATTCTACAAGATTTGCATTATAGCTAGATCACTCAGGTATTATACTGTCCAAATGTTACATGTATAGTTTCTTGTCACAGTGATGGCTGACCGGTTTGCAGAGTCAGTAATGTGAAGGCTATTAACAATGAAAGAGGTTACTGCACAAAGGCAAGCAAAGGTAAGACAACAGTCAACAGAGAACAAGTGCTTTACCTTGCAACGAATCTGCTCTGCATGCAACTCATCATGGTGTTCTGGCAACGGCTGAGAAAGCTGTTTTTTGAATGATCTTAGCTTCTCCAGGGAGTCTGCTATGCCTGTTTCAGATTTTTCCCAGTCCTGAAGGCAGAGTGTTTATTAGACCTTATACAGATATGGATTATATTTACATCGGTTGACTTGCCTAGCTAACCACTAAACAGTGAAAGCGTCTTCATAATAATATGTCCTAAAATCCCCTCCTAAATAACACTCACAGTTTCAGAGCTTGAGTCATGTGTACAACTGTGTCAATTTTTTTGTGTGTGCAGGTCTCTGCTAGTAGAAATACACAAGCCAAAGCCTCCTGTTACTACAAAGTTGTCTAGATTCAGCTCCATTCTTTCCAAAAAGCCTATCCTTAATATAATTATTTTCCATTTCCTATCTCAAATGCCTGTATTAAACAAATCACTGTTCTTGGATGTAAGTTCTATTCAGGTGCATTAATCTCCAGGAAAAAATAAAAAAAAAAGTGGTGAGGGATACTGCAAATTCAGGTCAGATCTCAATCTGCAGTAGAGATACCTGCAGTATCTCCTCTAAACTATGACTCTATGATTGGCCAATGCAATCAAACCATACTGATCGTCATGTGCCATATGGTTATACCTGCCTCACCTGCTTGTTACAGCCTATTAAAAAAGTACTCATAGACAGAAAGATGTCAACCTATAATGTCAGTTGTGTGACACCAGAAAATATGGAACTTGTTTCTCCTATTCTTCTATTTCAAGTTATTCACCTTCTACCAGCGCCTTTGTATTTATTTATTTCAATTTTTTTTCAGTCTATGCTGATGTTTCATAATCATTTTCAGATTGAGGTCTTGTAAAAAAACCTTCTCTTTAGTGTCTTCTTTCTTCTATCTTTACTAAGTAATATGACCTTACATGATAATAATCTGTTATGTTCTTAGTGCAACACATACTCTTCTAGAATATATGCTTGGACTCCCCATTTGGTCAGAAGACCACTGAGAAGTGATGTATTTAAGACCAAGACAGCATAATGTAAAGAAGACTTGATATCTATGAGATGATTTATTCAATTTGCATGGTACTTTCCCTACTTCCTCAGCTTCAAGCATTAAGTCCCATATCTTCATTGAGATAAAATACCACATAAAATAAAACAGAACCTTTAGTTTCCCTAGATAAGAGCTTGCATGACTAAAATTTCCTAACATAATTCCCCCACTATATATCAAGGTATGAGGAATAAGGCTTGAAAAAGGAAGAAAAATTTACTTATCTGAACTTTTGCAAAGTAATCTTTCTTTTTTTGCACTGTTCTTCTTGCTATTTACAAACAAAACTAATGTGTCTGTAATTCTATTAGACCTCTGAAACTATTCTAAAAGTACTTGCACTATTCTAGTAATATACACAAGTCCAACTTTTATTATCCTCCCTATAATAAGTAAAAGGTAACAACAAACAGACCAAATTTAAATTTCAGCCAATCATCTTCAGTGATTTAAGTGAGGTTAGCAGGCATTCTGGATATTGTTTACATCAAAATAAAGCTCAAGGTTCTCTTCTACAAGATCACGAAAGTTTATCTAGACTAGCAAATACTCATGACACGAAGGAAACACAGAAAACGACATTGCTAGACAGATCTTGACATTGGCATGTAAACAGAATAAGGCAGGACAAATTTTCAATACAGTAGGTAGAAAAATTAACTAGCATTGTGCAAATTAAAATACATTTTTGCTCTGTCTTGAAAATAGAACTAGTAGGAGTATCTGCTATTGGTAGTGTTCTGCAAATACCAATTAAGAGATATCAACTAAAATAAAAGCATACAGTGAAGTACTACCACTCCTCATTTCAGAAGTGGTTAAATGAAATTGTGAGCTCATGTAGCACATATGCAGTTCCTGTATTTGTGCTTATCCCTTGATAACACTTTTCTTAAAAAAAGGCTCACAGTGAGAAACCAAGAACTTGCTGAAGAAGTAGAGAAGAAATCACACACTTACTTTCAGTAGTAAAGCAAGCTGTTTCTTTTGTTGATCCATTTGGGTGCTAGCTATCTTCCAGCGCTCCTGAATTTCAGTAAGCTCTGTCTGCAGGGCTGCCTCAGCTCCACTGTCAGCAGAGAGCAGCAGTTGCTTCCCAGCTTCCACAGTAAGGATATAACTCCCTTGCTGCCTTAGGAGAACTTTCTCTTTAAGCTGAAAATATTAAGCTTCCTGTCAGCTTTGTCTTTTTAATTACAACTGGCAATTCAGTATAATTCATTTGCAAGCCTATACTTTAATTGATTGCATAACTGTGGCTCAAGCATGAGCTACTGTCCAAATGCTTTACCCTAACTTTTTCACCATCATTTACTGCAGCAGACCTTTAGAAAATTTTATGAAAGACATGAAAGATTTCTTTCTCCCTATTAATATTAGTGTCTCAATTGCTCTTAAACAGAAGTAGTTCCTCTAGAGCCTATTATGCTTATAAGCTTTATTATTATATGTATCTTCCAGCCAAAAAGATTGAAGACACAAAGTTGCTACATAGATACTGTTAACCTCACAGGAAGATGGACACTTAAAGTATCCTTTTCGCTAGCTAGAATACATTCCCCAAGCAGGACATAATTGGTGTTTCAAGACAGTTTCAGTGTGATGTTAGCTACAAAGCAAAAATAAAAAAAAATAAGGCTCGAGAGAGATGGCCCAGTGAGTTCTTTGTTGCATATTCCTTATGAACTCCAACTTTATCACAGTGCTGCTTCTGAGGCTATGCCAGAAGTAACATCCAATACTGCTTTCTGCAAAGCAGAATCTAATACATTTTAAATTATGAAGGCTGTAAAAAAGGCAGGGATTTTTTCCTCTTTCTTCAAACAGACTGGACATACCTGCACTTCATCCAGTAATGCTCTGGCTTGCTGCAAAGGAATAGGACCATTGCCCAGCCCACTCACTGGCTGACAAGATACTTCCACCAGCCACTTGCGCAGCTTCTCTGCCATCTCCCTATAGCGTTGCCACTGATGAATCTGGCTGTCAATGATCCCTCTCCTCTGCTGTGCCCGGCGAATTACTCCTTGCCACTGGTTACTTAGAAGAGTCAGCTTCAGATTAAATTCATCTCTATTATAAATAGATTAAAAAACCAAACCAAAACATAGTAATCTTCATACTTTGATCTATTTGTTTAATAAAATAAATTGAAGGGAAGATGTTTTCTGGCTGTAAATTATGAAACACGAGGAGAAAAGCACTGAAGTCTCATGATAGGTGACTGAGGATGAGAACTTCACACTTCATGTACTTAATGAGAATCAAAATGCTCCAATTATTGAGATCTTGAAAACCCCAAATCTTTAACACACAAAAATCTTCTACCTTCTCCCAGGAAATATACAAAGAAAACCCACAGGTTCTGCCAGTTTGGATTACCCAAATTCATAGTACATCATGGAGATTTCACAATTCACCCTCAGGTTTACTACTGAGCTCAAAGCAAGCATAAGACATGTACGGCACTAACAAAATTCTCACATTCCAATAAACAGTTCATTTTATATTAGGACTATGATACTCTTAGCAAAGTCAATGTACATGCACAAGTGTGAAACCACTGATGTTTCACTGATTTTAATTCATTTGATGGCAAGTGTTTAAAATTAAATCTCAGACAACAATGAATTCCTGTTCCATCATGTTTAGACTGCAGGTGTGCTTAAAGAGCAGTAGGGAGTCCTCTTGAAAGAGGTAAATTCCCAAATCGAATGCAATACACTAAATCTGTCACTGGAGGCTCCTTTGATGAATGAAACATTTTGAAAGTACAACAAAATAGACATATATGTAACGTGTTTGATAATACAAGACAAAGATTTGTCAGAGAAGCAGCCTCAAGGCTGTTGTATTCCCAAATGCATTCACATACCCTACAGAATCCTAAAGAACACTGTCTTATTTAATAAGGCTGGCTAATTAATAGCTTAACTACAGCAACAGTAACTTCTACCTCAGTAGAGCATGATGTGAACACTGACACCTACTACCATCTGTTTGGAAGTCCCCCACTAGTCTAAGTATTACTTCATGTAAGCAGCAGCAGCAATAACACAGGAGTGTCTACCTGTCATCCACCTGTCCTTGTTCTAGGAGGTGCTGCCCATCAGAGATAATTGAATGCAAAATCTGCTGGCGGCTGAACATCTCTGCCTGGAATAGCTGTTGTACAGGAGACAAGGATGTTAAAACAAGATTTTACATTTTAATCTTATCTGTATGCGCTAGTAAAAATGAATTTTCATGTGTTTAATCTCATTTCAAATTAATTCAATGAGAGTGTTGTCATGAACTTAAACAGAAACACTTTAAACTCTCATTGCTGGAGGTAACTACTGCTTCTAGTAATTATTAGTTTTTTGAGATTAAAAAAACACTACTGAAAACCTAAACAATACCAAGAGGAGCTAGGTTTTATGTCTCTGAGTACAATTGTGTGACTGGCGCTATAGTTTACAACAAAATTCAGATAGGGTATTTACAGAATGGACAGAAAGAGCACTTCTTATTTTCTGACATGTTTAAGAATATTATAGTACTTTGCCTTGTTAAATTAAATTTATGCACAGTTTGTGTGTGACAGTGTTACACAAACTTTTAATACAAATTTACACTGCCAAGAGAACTTTAAAAGAAATGGTCAGCCATGTGTAGGAGCTAGAAATCAATTTTGTACTACTTCCAATTTTTTCAATTTATTTTCCAGTTTTCCCCATCAGTCACAATAAATGTTCACAATACTTTTAGAACTCCCTTATTACTTAAATATCACTTAAGACAAAAAATTATCTTAAGCAAAGACGACTTAAATATTTATTACTTCAAATTTATTTCTATAAAAATATTTTCTTTTAGTAATGGACCATGTCTCTAGATAAGGTTGTTCAAGAATATTCATATGTTGATGAAGGTACACCCAGGCATCAGGTCAGGACAGGACTCACTCCATCTTTAAAAGCTTTTCAGAGAGATTAAAAGAGAAAGCATACTGGTATGAAGTGTGTGATTTTTTTCTTTTGTTAGTGATGGTGTTTGCAGTTGATAGAAGTTCACCCTTGCCTGAAATGAGAGCCATTATTCCCTGAATCCACTCCAAATACACCCCTGTTATACAGCTTCCCAACACCTCAAATGGTGATATAGCAATCCCTGCATCTGCAACTGCCAGCAAAATACCTATTGGCACCTGGACAATTAAAGCCTTCAAGCACATTGTATGTGGCTTAGGACTTCTAGAGAATGGACTGATTTTTCAAAATGAGACTTTGCCTCGGAATCACTGAGTTAATTTTTGAAAATGTTACCCAGGTCATAAATTTTCCCATAGAAAGAAACAGTGTTGTCTGATTTCCTTGCAGAAGTATTTGACAGCATTCTTTGAATACCTTGGCTTTTACGAATGACTGAGCCTGAACCAGAGGAAAACTAACTGCTCTATTATTTCATGAACTAAACCACAATACTGTGGGGTTGAGGATTTCAGGAACCTCAGTAAGAAGGCAGAAGGTTTACTTCCTGTCACATCTATTTCTGTCAAGTTAGGGGATCTTGATGAAGCACAGGAGGCAGCAGTATCTACCAGCATTGTTGACAGATTGAGATGAAACAGAACACAACTGGTTTAAAAAACCCACTGAAACCCAACAAAATCAACAAAAAGCAACAATTTAAATATTTCTTTTAAGAGGACAAGTGAAACAAAAGCTTATCAAGCATGAAGAACTCTGCTTAGATTGGAGGTATTCAAGCCCTACCCAAAAGCATAGACATTTCTGTCAACACAATTCCACACTCTTAAGCAGGATGACTTGCCACCCCGATTTTATCTCGTATGTAGATCACTGTGATTCACAGAAATGGGAATTCAAAGGAGGAGGAAAGGAGGGCAGGTGTTGGAATGCCAAATACCAGCATACTAGAAAACAGTCAGTAATTGAGTTGGCAAGGAACTTCCCCTTCCCCTGATAGCACTTTCTCAAATGCTTGTCTCAGTGCATTCCCACTATGCAGCAATGTTCAGAAATACAAAGCAAAATAATCTTGAAATTAATCTCAAGAAGTTTAGATTTGACCCTTTCAGCTGCAAGGAGTGGAAAGAAAATTCTTCATGAGTATCAGAAGGAACTGCAGAGAATATTGAGTACATGTAGATTACATGAAATGACAAAAAAGCTTTAGGTAAAAAAAAAAAAAAGATGCAGTTTACAACATTTTCTTAGGATGAATTGCAGTATTTAGAAAATTACATACTAGTTCTCTAAATTTGGAGAGATGACTTTAAAGTTGTAATAAAAAAAGCTTCAACAGCCTGAGTACCCCTCATCTGAGCTAAGTGCTCAGATCAAGGTTTCAGGAGAGAAGCTAAGATCTCAAGACAACTGAATGCAAGAATATTTCTGTTAACCCCTTTCAAAAATCATAGCTATGACTGGATAAAACAACAGTATGAAATTACCCTCTTAAAACAGTAATGATTTCTGGACATTCAAATTTCAAAGACCTGAAAAGCCTCAGCTTACAAAGACACTGTCCAATTAATGCTGGCAGCACCAAGAGGAAACTAAATGGATGATGTTCCTAAAAGCAAAGGTAGTTAAATGCTAAAGCAAATGTATGCTGAAGTTAGCAAAAATGGTTGTGAATTACTTTCTGCTATCAAACATTAATCCAAACACTATGCTGTGAGATATAAGGCAAGAAGAGTGGAAAGATATGACTTTCCCTATGATGTAGCCTGAGTCTATAGGTAGGTCAGCTGAAAAGGTTGTGGGAATTAAAACTACTGTGGCCAGTAGTGGGAGCTTTGGTATGAAAATCGGCTTGTCTTACTTGATCTTTACCAGTTTTCTTGGTAGTAACAATATGGCTGGAGAAAGAAAATGTGCATCACTTCACTAAAGAATCAAAGGCAGCCTCTAGTAAAAACTCTGAATCAGTTTTCTCCCTGCAGCAAAAGCTGAGCTAGTTCTTGATTTGCTAAAAACAGACAAATGACTCCAGCAAACAGCAAAGATCAAATCAGTTTGTTCTCCAAGGAAATGTTACCAAATGGAGGCCCCATGATAAGTTATATAATGCAGTATTTGACAGAAAAGTCTTCCTTTAACATGCTCTTCAGGTGCTGTATATATTTTCAATTTAATAACAAATAAACAAAATTGGAATAAACTAAAAGAACTAAGATTTTCTCCAGTGAGGACTGAAGACAAAGTGCCAAATTGCATGAGAATAGTTAGGTTTTACAGGGAGAGCAATAAAACCTTTAATTTCCTGGGTACAAACCAGTCTGAATCAGACTAAACATAGGGGACGAGCACTCATAGGCATACTGATAAAGTACACGCAAATGCAGACAGATACTCAAGTCCACCCTCAAACTGGGTGTTACTAACGTATTTGCATGCTTCTGTTTTTAAGTTTATAACCTCAGATAGTGCAGGCAAATGTAACTCAATTCATAGCATACTATTATATTACTCCACAAAAGAATGTGCATTCCATTTTTGTATAAATAGTATGTGTGGTAGTTACATATAAATACAAGCGATGACTTGCCTCATGTGCCCTCTGTTGTTCTAAAAGGCTCTGGTAGTTCCCTGAAATCTCTGCTGCCAGCTTCTGTTCAGTCTGAACTAGTAAATCCATCCAAGTCTCACATTTCTCCAAGAAGGTCTGCTGCTGCAGCAAGAAAGACTGCAGCTTACTGAAAGAAGGAAAGATATCAGTAAGGTTCCCTCCTCTTGCACATAGTGTTAAGAGTCTTGCAGTAACATTTCCAGTAGAATTCCAAATAAGATGGCAACACTTTTCCCACTCAGCTGCTTCATTCAATTTCTTTAGACAACATTTTGAAAGTAGCAGTCTTCCTCATTACAAACTCTGTTAATTTGTGGCAAAACCAACATCCCAGCTCACTGGCTTTGCTCTTTACTTACAAGCACACCAAAGTAAAGGAGCTTTGGTTAATGAAACATTTTATATATTCTGCAAAAGGTATACTTTCTAACTGTTGTAAACTAAGAAAACTACACAAAAATATTTTAACTATCCTCACCTGAATCTTTCCATAGTCTGAGATGAGATCAGAGACCAATGTCTGTTCAGGTTCTGTATCCTTTTGATTTCTTTATCATTCAGAGGAAGCCTGTAACCCAGCTCGTTAAGACGGTCCAAATCTGGGGCCATGCTGCTGAACTTCAACATCTGACTCTGTAACAAACAATAAAAGTGATAACTAGGAAGTTCAGTAATTACACTATTATGGACTGGAAAATTATGAAATGGCACTCAATCAAATTTGGAATGGCCTTGGTTGCCACCAAGTAGCAAGCAATCCCTGTGCCAGGGAAAAATTGCATTGCCAGTTTTCAGCCTTTGGTCCCAGACCAGGAGAAGACTTATGTTCACTTTTATACATGCACAGAGAAGAAAACTCAAATAGCACTTAAGTGTTTTCCTGAATTAAGGATTTATCACTCAGAGCTGCAAAAGTAGAGTGTTTGAAGCTGTATGTTTATATTGTCAAAAAAATGAGCCTTTCTTCCTTGTTTATTAGCCTGAATGCTACACGGGCAAATTCCCATTTAACTTGTTCAACCTTTTATTTTTATTTTTTTGTTTTGCAGTACAGAAACATCCAATTCACTATGTTAGGAAAATGTCCTGGTTTTTAGCATGCCCAAAGTGGAATTATGTGTTTAGTTAATCCTGACAGAAAAATAATGGACAATTAAAAGGATAAATGGCAAAGTTCATCAACTTCCTGTCAGGACCTCTAAAAGAAGAAGATGAAAAAAAACCACCAAAAACCAGAAAGAAAGAGTGAAAGAGCTCAAATCTAGATCACACATTACACAGTATGAGCATTTCTTCATTATATCAAGATACTCAAAATTAATAGATAACTTCATCTCTAAACTAGATACCACTGAGACTGGAACTGCATACATTCAAAATAAGGTGAGAGAAAACAAGATGAAGGAAATTCCAAGTTCTCTGTCTTACAGGTTGCATGAGTGACAGTCCCTTAATATATAGAGAATACACGTAAGATATTTGTGCATAGCCTGTACTACAAATAACAGAAAAAATAATCAACACTTTCTGCATTTATTAGGCACCTTGAGTTCTTCCATTCTACTCTGTATTGCTGAAAGATCAGATGAGTGAGTGGGATCTTGTCCTTTCAGTATTTCTTCTGCTTCTGTTAACCAGGCCTCAAGGACTTGCAGGTTCTTGGCAAAGGTTTGGTAATCCAGCACACCAGCCTTGAATAGAAAAGGACCCACAGTTTAAGAACTTCAGCCACCTAGTATCCATATTTACACTAGGCTCCTGGTTGTTCTCACTATAGATTTACAAACAGCTGTATAGGCTAGAAGCAATTGGAATTGCTGCTTTGCTCACATACTGTGGAATTACTGTTTCAGGTTTTTTTTTTAGTTTATACCAGAGGGTTTTTGATCACACCAAAAAGGGAAGACTTCAACAAAGCGCATAAATATCTCCTTGCCTTGAAATAAATAATTATCTCTAACTTCCTTTTATAAAACTAACTACCAATTTATTGTCAGCAGAGAGTACCACTAGATGCTATTATTGCAATTTGAAATTAAAACCTTCTCTTATGTTTTGTCTCCTCACAGTACATTGATGTTATAAGCACATTCTAGACAATTCTAGATTTCTTGGGTAAATCCTCTTGTCACCCAAACAGAAGCCACTACTTTTGTTGTTTTCTCATGTGGGTATATTCCTATGGAACACATTCTGCCACTCCTTTATTGCTCTTTAGTCCCTGGTGACACAAGCAATTAGCAACATCTACATGAACAAGCTTTGACACAAATGGTAGGTGTCAGTCTGGTCACTGGCATTAATACGAACTGTAAAAATAAATTTGACACAACTATTCAGAACATCTCATTTGTTTTACTGCTGAAGAACTAGCTGGGAAGAGAGGTGGTGTTCAGGGGAGCCATAGCTGTGGATCCACCTGTTAGCACTGTTGCTGTCCACTGAAAGCACGGTGCTCTAGGTGTTGCAGATACATGTTTTCCTCCATGAGGTTTGCTATCCTCTTCCCAGAATTTGGCCCTTCTTACAAGGTCTCTATGATAGACTTGAGTATATTTCCTACTCTCAGCTTTGGCTTCCAGGGAAGTCTAGGAAATGCTGATGAACAGTTAACACCACACTGTTTTCAGGCAGTTTTAGCTAATTTATGTGTTTTCAGGTACCCCAGGATGATCAGAATCAAGCACACTGAAAACTCTCTTGCATACCTGAAGTACAGCCTGTTGCTTGCGGAGAGCCTGTTCTAGAATTGACAGATTCTGGTTCAGAGAAACATGATCAGACTGTATAGCTGCTGCTGCTGAAGCCTCCACCTGGCTTTTTAGCTCTTCTCCCAGTTCTTGAAGAACAACCAATGACTCCTGTGCTGTCTTCAAATCTGTAAGTACATCCTGTGGCAACACATTGAATAAATTATGAATAGTTAACCTGACACTCTGCTGATGTCATCCTCCACCACTATATGAAAACCTTATATTTACTACTGTATTTCAATGCCAAAGTATCCACTCACACTCTGTATGAAAAGGAAATGATGTGCAGAATAAAACAAATGTATGTCAAAGTACCTGTGCACAGAGGAACAGAAAGAAGTGACTGCTCAGCTACCTTTGAGCACACCTGAGTTACTGATGAGGCAATTCTTGTTCAACCTTTTGAATCTACCGACATGCTGGTCCTAAGGAATGGCAGCCCTCACTGTGGATTGATTCAGGTCTTACTAGACCTCCTTTTTTTTCCTGCTATGAACTGTCAGGAGGTATGAAAAAATAACTTTTGTAAATAGCCTAACGTAATGGCTAAAGAATGGAACACGAGGAAATGAAGAAATTATTCAAACTGAACATTTTGAATTGCAAGTTCAGATGACTATGGCAATTTTGAGCAAATGCTTTAAAAGCTCAGTAATGTGTTCATTTTTCTCTTTGCAATTGTTTTGCTTACAGCAAGACTTAATATTTTCAACTTTTTGTCAATGACACCTAATATTAACTTAAACTCAAAGGAACCAAAATTTAACCACAGATAGCAGATAAACTATCCTGCTGCCTTGAGATGCAGTCTTGAAAAAGGAAGAACCTCAAGGTTTCAGAGGGAATGGTATCCTTGTATAAGGAAGGATAAAGACATCCCCAGAACATACACAGTCTTTTTCCATTCAGAAAAAGGTGAGCAGTCTTGACTGGTGGGAATATAGTCAAATGATCTTGTGTTTCTTTCTGTTATAAGGAACTCAACAGATTTGGCAGAGATATTTTCCCAAGGAAAAATCCCTTCAATAAGCCGAGACTTAGGACTGAATTAAATTATATCATTTATCCACTTCCTCTGGAGAGACAACTTCTGATACTAGCTTCTGAAATAACACCACAAGTAATGGAAGCACGACATGAAAAGTATGAGAAACTCATAAGATTTGAGCAGCAGATGTAAAGCCATCTGTCCTGGGTCTGAGGTGCTTCAGCAAAAAGAAATGTGTTTGAATGTAAGTTTTCTACAAATCAAATATAGAATTTAATAATGGAGAGCCTCTTGTGATTTTTATCCCACAGAGCTGTGAAAAACTGCAAAACTTAACTGAACATACATTACAGTCCTGAATCCAAGTAGTAACTTCATCATCAGCAATGTCTTTGCTAGTGGCAGTCTTCAAGAGTTCATTGGTCTGGTCTTCCCGCTGACGAACTGTGGAAGAACACTGCTGGTAACAGTCCTTGTACCTCTGCCACAGCTGGAGGAGGCCTTTACTGGCACGCAGCCGCTCTGCAATCTCCTGCAGGAGGTTGTTCCACCTGGTGAAGAAATTAGATGAATGATCAAAGCCTGGGAGTCCACAAGAACTATTCCTCTTCCTCTCTGCTGTTACCTGTGGTCTCTTGGCTTTTAAGAAATTTTATAATAATCAAGATCCAGATGTTTAGGGGGGAAAAAAAAAAAGAATCCAAGAAATATGTCAACAGGCTGTTCTGACCTGTCACAGCAGGTCTGATCTGTGCTACATCTTGGACATTGTATAGTAATGCCTGAGGTCAGAGCTTGAGTGCACTTTTTGAAGTCAACCTGTTGTTATTTCCACTTAGCACACTTTGGTTCACTGCACAGAGTATCCAGGATGGACTATGAATTGCAAGTTCCAGATTCCTGTCAAGGGCCCAAGAGGCCCAAAACAGGTGTAAACAAGAAACCATTTCTTCTGCTCCAATTTCCTCCTAAACACTGACAGAATATTTGCCATAAATCTCTGTGTAACTCCCATGTAAAACACTCCCAGACCTATTAAAACTCTTTATATTTTTATTATCCAATTAAATATCTAATCTGCCTTTGAATTCTTGGCTCTAATGGCAACCAGAAACATTGTTTCTCAAATGCGCTGATATTTATCAAGTTGCCACATTACTTCCTTACTAAACAAAATTACAATATTTTTCAATTGTTATTATATGGTAAAAACAGTGAAATAAAAATTTCATCAGACATCATTGAAACTGCGAAATCCTACAGAATCTTTTCTGAATAGGGTGAATAATCCCTCCCTCCACTTCCAGATTCTAGGACAGGGTGGATCATAGTTTAAAATAAACTTGGCATGATTGTGTTTTCAAAAAAAAACCCCAAATTTCCACCAAACTAGTTTTTGCTTTTGGATCCTGCCTTTCTGTAGCTTCTCTGAGTAAATCCTTGCATGGGTCTGGCCTGGATTCAAAGTTGAAGAAGCTCTTTGCCAAGCTACTGGTGAGGGCTTCTTGCCTATCATGCACTTCCTACAACTAGAAATAGCAACCTAAAATCTAGTGAACCTGATGCACAGCAAACAAAATTCCCAGACAGGATTCTTGCATTTTAAGTGCAGTATTATTTACCAGCACGGTCTTTATGAATCTTGGTTGGTAGATATGCATGGCACAAAACTACTGACAATAATGTCCAAATATGCTTTGCTAGAGAAAATAGTTTCATTTATTAGTAGCAGTAAATGAGACAGTTCTGCTCCAGCCCTTCGCAAAAGGAATAACCCCATCTGTTCCCACAAACCCCTTAAGCCCCAAAACCCATAAAATAATAAAATATAACAGAAATAGAAATGATTAAAAATTTGGTCAATTGATAAGTGCCAATTCAGCACTGGAAGTAGAGTTCAATATACAGACATTTTCTACCTCATATTAACTTCTTTCAAATTGTTGGTAAGTGTTTCAGTTACTGGTGGGTGACATTCTTTTAACAACTCATTGGTCACAGAACCAAATTTCTTTAAGCTATTTTCTTGCTTTTCCAATTCATCTTGTAGGCTCTAAAACAGGTAGAAGAATAGAAAAAAAAAAAAAAAGACACATGAGGTACAACAATTGCATTATGTAGAAGCATTTCAAAATAGTATGTATAAATTACATCGTATAGGTTATGAATTCAAAACTTGTTTATTGTGTGTTTCATCCACATAGAAGGTTGTTTAATATAAAGACTTGATAGATTCATTTGATTTAATATAAAGATGTAGCAAAAAGTAAATTTTAACATAATATTTTCACAAAATGTAAAAATATTATAAAATAAATTATTCTAAACCAGTACTCTTGCACAGAGGCAGTAAGTGCATTTATCACCATTTTATTTTTTTGCAAAATGAAAAATGCAATGGCTACTTTAAAATATGTTCTCTTAATGTCATGTGATTTTAATGTGCCAGTATGTCTGTACTTCCATTTCTTATGAAACAAAATGTATAGTTATCTGCATCCATCCAATGAGGACAAAATCAACCCTTGAATCTATCCTCAGTATGCCAAGAGGCATGGTATTCTTTTCACCTGAAGGTTATCAACTTGGACTTGCACAGCTTCCAAAGAACCAGTAAGAAGATAAAAACGGGACAAAGAATATCTGGCTTCTGTCAGGTAACTATTCAGTTCTTCATAAACCACTTTGTAAATGCTCCACTGATCAAGAACAGATTGCAACAATATCTTCAGTTGGCTAACCTAGGAGGAGAGGAAGAAAAGAAAAAAGTAAATGAAAACTATTCAAGATATTTGGGTTTTGTTTAAATTATCTCCCTCCTTTTGATCTCAGATACTACTTGTTCTACATGCCTAATCTTAACCCTGTTGGTCAATAAAGACTGTACAACCATCAGCTGGGCTTACCTTGGGTACAGCATATAGTTCTGCTTGATTTTGTAAAGCTAGGATGGCAGGGACTGAGAAGATACCAAGTCCATTTTGCTTTGGTCCAAAGCAGGATCAAGAGAAATTGCTTAAGACTATGAAAAATATCCCTAAGGCAGGCAAATCAGCCTATGAAAGTCAGCACAGAGGCTAGAACTAACACACCACATTCTTCCTAAGAAGGCAGACTGATGTTGATCAAACTTTTGATAATGACAATTAATGTTGGTCTCTTCCTTATTGTGTGAGATCCATATGCCTGAAAAGGTAGTTCCTTACAGATCACTTGGTACCTTTCCACTAAATATCAGAAAGCATTTAAAAAGCTTCGATTAAAATAATTAAAAGCACCCTTAAAATAGGAAATACTATCTCTATTTTACGCGGAGTGTACACACAAAGTTGGGGATGGATAGAAACAAGGACACAATTCAGAATCTCATCCCATACAATACAGAAGAAATCCACTAGCTGCAAAGTGCTAATTCTCCCTTTCCTTCATGCCCTATTCCTGGAGCTATAATAGGCCGCTTAATGATTTTTTTACCATGTGATCCAAATTGGCCCAGGAATGGTTAATTTCTTGCAGTGTATTCATAACAGCAGAAGAAACTTCTTCCTTCTTGTTCTGTATCAAAGAAAGACCACTCTGTTCTACATTTTCTACTTCTTTTTCTTTTGCTCTTATTGATTCTTCTAATTCCTGAAATGAAAAAGAAGACCCCTGAGTATTTTTGTCTGGTTAATTGGTTAGATAATGCCTTGAGATAGAAAAGATGCCCATAAGCTCCTTAGTGTAAAAAACAGCAAAAGTCACGCTTGTTTACTTTGACTTTTTATGCTGACAAGAATCAAAAGTCAACAGAAATTTTATTTAATATATTATGTTCTCTTTAAAGCATAGTTTTTTGTTTTTAAATTAAATAGAGGCATGCCCTCTACGCTAAACTTCTGCATAATATTTTGCTCTCATGTATTAGTTCAAAGCTCATTAAAAATAGGACAGCAGTTTGAATACATGGGAAAATTGTTGTGTGTCTTAGTTTGTCTTAGAACACTGACAGAGTTTCTTAATTATCCAAAAGCTGGCTCAAATATCTGGAAAAAACTGAATTTTGCCACCCAAGGAAAAGGACAAAATGACTTCCTAGGGAAAGACGTCAATTTGCTATGCCTCGCCCACATGAAGTGGAGTCTTTATTCCTTTGCCAGGTCCCAGCAAAGCCTCTTGCCCGAGGACAGTGAGCCTTCCCCTTTTCTAGATGACAAGTTCATTGGAGTCCAGTCAATGACAACAAGCAGCAGGCCGCAGGCATTTTCCTTAAAGCCTCCTCAAGGTTCATGCTATTGGGAAGCATTAATGAGCTCAACAGAATTCTGCTTTGTTCAGTGTTCCCACACACTAACCCAAGAAAATGGGAAGGAAATGAACAGTTGGCATGAAAACAAGTGAAGAAAACAGGGCTGAGTACATAAGTACTGAGGCCATGACAGTTTGTTAGTGGCTTGTTTTGGTGCTTCAGGCAAGCACTGACTGTGCTGTTGACTTAAGATGACTCTAGACTGGTCATGGAAATGCTGATTCAAAGTTTGACAGTTTTATCATGTTTTATCAACTAGTGAAGTGCAGAAGCTCTGGTATGTAATATTTGCAAGTCACAAAAGCCTCTTCCTCATGTCTCAATAGTATGAGAACGAAGTTAGAAAATGAAGAGAGAACAAGAAGACTTGGTGAGAAACTGTGAGTCTTACAGCATGCTCTTAATCTTATTCCTAGCCAGGAAACTACTGTATTCTTTCAGGGCAGGGGGATCTAAAAAAGTCCTGCATTGCTTTGACTCACGTGGAAGCTGTGTAGCTTCAGGTAGTGCAAACACTGACTCCAAGCAGAGTGGGGAAGTATGGCTTGTAGGCTTCAGGCCAGCACAAATTTGTGTTTATCTGTCTGGAGAAGCGGACTGTGAGGTGAGAGCAATCTTGCGATGCTCCGACATTAATGAGTACATCTTGTGATCTCAGGTTGTATTTTAATTTTCTGCAAGCCTGTCCTTGCTGAGATGGATCATCAGTGAACAAAAACAACACACCAAACTCTGGGCAATGGAAAGCCCATGTCTTTTAATCAGACTTTCAAGAAGTGGATTTTAACTCTAAAAAACGCATTTAAGTTTGTACAAGCTTTCTCCAAAATTCAGAATGTAAAACAGGCAAAAGTTTCCAATACCAAGAATAGCAAATATTTCTGGTTCTCTGTTTCTTATCCATGATTTTAAACTCATAACTGAATTAAAGAGACATTACTGTTTCCGATCTATAATGGGAAAAAATGGATGCCTTCACTTATTAACATGACACTAGGTAAAACCAACATCAGTTAATAAATAAACTGCAGCTTTTGTACTAGTTGAACTGGATACCTGGGAGTGTCTGATACAGTTATTTCTTAAACAATTTGTTTCTCTGCTGATCAAAGTCTTGCCATTCATAACTGACTCCCCAAGTGTATTTGCTAACTTCCCTGATGAAAAAGAACCATAAAGGTGATAAATCAGATTCAGCTTTGAACTCCAGCCAAGCACAGCCAACCAATTATGTCAGGCTATGTTAAATTACCCTTGCTTCAGTCATACGGGTTTATTATGCTGAGACCATGAAGATACCTGAATTGAAACTAAGCACTGAAACCAGCTAGAAAACTTGGGTCAAGAATTTTGGAAAAAAAAAATAAAATTACTTCTAACATATCTGGTCTAACCAACTATCTGCCTTTACAGAAATAAAGGTGGTAAACATAGATTGAAGTCTCTAACACATTTCATTTGAATAGATTTCCAGCCGTTCTGTTAGTGAAGACTTTAAAGCTAGATTATAGTCTTCTCATTCATTAAATGCATGCAGGAGACACAGTCACACCAAGATAAACATGCTTCTTTACTCCCTTTTAAGGGGATGAAAACACAAAGATTTTGGGCATACAGTTGTCCTGACAGAGTTTAATTATACATTTGATCTGGTGTGAAATTTATTATTTGATGTCTGGTAGAACAAAATATTTTTGAGTAAAAAATATCTGATGCCTGACACCATGTAGAGGCCTTGTTTATAAATTCAGAAAAATCTGTTTTGCTTATACACCCATAAGCTTGAACTGTAGCCTGACATCTCCAGAAGCAAACTTCTTCCTATTTAAATACGTGCTGTTCTGAGTACGATGTTAACTGTGATAACCCTATTCACTTCTGTGTACTCGTTGTATGAATGTCACATGAAACAGTGAGGTGGTTCTAAACTTATGTGTATTACATATAACTGCACTTTGCCTCATCTCGTCTTTGCCCATTGTAATCATGACTCTCTTTCAGTCTTCTGAACGCAAAAGAGAATCCAGCACTAATTCCTTCTCTGGATAGTTGAATAGCCAAAAAAAAAAAAAAGATTCCTAATACATTTTTAATAAAAACATAAAATCTTCTTGGATTGTAGCATTTTCAGGTGGAATACAGCAGGCGGAAAAGAATAGAAAAAAGGAGAGGTGGAGGAAACGTAGTGATAAGACAGATTAAAAAGTTTCCTGATAGTCAAGCATAGCATTCATGTCATCAGGTTCCATAAGACCAGATAAACAGGAATGGCAACATATTCCTTTGACAGCCTTCTCGTTCAGTACAGCTGACAAGCTTGGAAACGTCCATGCTTTAATACACAATGCAAAAAGAATAATGACTTTGGTTTCTTTTAAACATCTTTGGGACATTATATTATAATGTATAATACCAATATTATATATTGTTCCTTCCTCCTTTTTTATTGCTTGCACTTTAGGAATGAAATCTCTCCCTCCCTTACCAGAAGTAAAGAGGAGTTCTGTCAGTGATTTCATGGATATGAAGATTTCAGAGGGCTTTATTAAGTGGTGCTTCTAACTGTTGGAAAGAGAATATTGCTATTTATAAGGGGACATTACCTGACAGTCTTTCAAAGCATTCTGTACTGAAGCCTGGTCTCCAATCTTTTCTTGCTGTTTCAGCTTCTCCTCTTGGGTTTCAAACCAAGTTTTTAGGCACTGCACATTATTTTCATATTCTGTCCAGGATTCCTCCAGACTTTCCAACAGCTGGATCTGCAAAGAAAAATCAGTATACACATTTTACATATATATACTTTATGTAACTTTACAATTACTTTTATTCTTGGGTCAATTAAGTAAGTGAAGACCAATGCTGACCAGTGCCTCCTTGGAATTCAATGCTTTCAGAATTTAAAAACAGTATATGCATTCAAATTTAAATACATCTGCTATTTGTAAAAGAGTTCACAATAAAAACCCTGATTTAGTCAGAAAAAAATACATAGAGAGAAAATATTAGAATATTATGACACACTCCAAGAATCTAACACTTTAGCAGAAAATTTTTATGAAGTGGAATTCTTTTCAGAAATCAAAGACCTCAAGATTTCTCAAATAAAGCTAATCATGCAAACATACCTTTCATATTCCTTGCTTTTAACTGTGGCAAACCAGATGAAGATTTATATTACTTTCTTTGTTAACTGACTGCTTTATAGTTACTTAGATTTTTCTGATTGTTCTAGGTGTTATTCAATGGCAAATGAGATAGCACTTCTATTCTTAAAAAAACCCAACCCACCAAAACAAAAAAAACAAAGCAGAATTTTAAAGCAGCAGCATTGCCATAAGAAGCATTCACATTACGTAAGAAACTCCACTCCAGGGAATAAGTCATCTTAATTAGAACTGGTTGAGGATGTAATTATCAACAGCAGCCTTGGCCACAGTGACAATGAGACAGCTGTGAGTAAGGAAATCAAGTAGCAGACTGAAGATCCTTGAATAGCAGATTTTGTTTTGTTTAGGCACATGTGATCCCATGGGAAGTTGTACTGAAGGACAAAGGAGTCCACAAAACTGGACTTGATTTTCAAGGAAAACTTCCTCCAGACACAAAAATGACAAATCCACAGAAAGCGGATTACAAAGAATGGGTCTAGAAGTATGACCTGGCCATACAGTGCTGATGTTAGAAAAGCAAAACATTGCCTGGAACTAACTAGTGAGGGACAGAAGTCCTTCTTATTACTCTTCATATGTCCATCAGCAACTAATTCAAAACCACAGAATAGTTTGTGCCTTATTTTCTCTTACATTACAGACAAGATCTCCTCTCATGCCTCCCAGGTCTTCATGCCAATTTACTGATTTTGGCATGCAGAGGTACTAGTCATGGTAGAAAAGAAAGGAATTAGAGGCTACTTAAGGGAGCTGGGCATGTAAAAGTCCACAGAACCAGACAGGACATATCCAAGGGCGTCAATGTCATTTCAAGGCTGCTGTCTACCACCTTTCAAAGTTTATATGGGTTGGAGGAACTTGCTGGAGAAAGACTATACTGAAAATCCTCCCAGAAGCCATTTCCACATGCATAAAGAACATGGAGGAGGAACAAGCATGGTCTTACCAAAGGCAAATTGTGCCTAACCTAACTGCTTCTATAAATGCAGTTTACCGTGGCTATTGCAATGCTTTTGATATGTTATGTCATAGGGTAGCAAAACTGAGGAAACATTGATTGGATGGGAGGTCTACAAACAAATGAACTGACTAGCGACATCAGGCTTAAAGGTCAGTGGCAATCATTTCAATGTCTATCTGACAGTCATTTACATGACACATCTTCAGGGTCAGTCCAGGGGTTGATATTGTTTAACACTTTCATTGATAAACTGAACAACATAAAGGACTGTGCTTTCAGCAGATTCATAGGGGACACTGATTTGGGAATGGCAGTTGGTAATGCTAGAGCATAGGGCTGCTATCCAGAGAAACCTCAACAAGATGGAGGGAAGACAAATGCAAAGTCCTGTACCTGGCAGGCTGGATAAATGTAAAGGATCTAGGGGCTGTGTTGGGCAATAACTTTAACATAATAAATCACAAATGTGAACTTGTGCTGATGAAGGCCAACTGAATCTCAGGTTAGATTATTGAGAGTGCACCCAGCAGGTCAAGAGAAGTGGTTCTTTCCTTCTCCTTGTCACTTGTGACCCATTTTTGGCCCTCCAGTGCATGGGAGAGATTGACAAACCGGTGAATGAAGGTCATTAGAGGGCTGGAGCACATGACATACAAGGAGGGGCTGGCTTCATTCAGCCTGGGTAAAAGAAGGCAAAGGAAGAATCTCATTGTGCTGTCCACTCCCTATGAGGAGGTATGGCGAAGATGGAAGCAGATTATTCTTGGAGATGTGCGGTAAAAGATGAGTCACAAGCTGCAACAAGAGAAATTCTGACTGGGAACAAGGGCAAAAATTTGTTCCCAACAAGAATGGTTAAACAC
Source organism: Coracias cyanogaster (assembly GCA_033124195.1). Classification (NCBI taxonomy): domain Eukaryota; kingdom Metazoa; phylum Chordata; class Aves; order Coraciiformes; family Coraciidae; genus Coracias; species Coracias cyanogaster. Next base: position 25,981 of record JAVSBS010014104.1, read on the forward strand.
TGGAATGAGCTGCCCAGAAGGCTGTCGAATCTGTCCTTGGAGATTCTCAAAACTCAGCTAAGCATGTCCCTGTGCAGTCAGATCTAACTGTAAAGTTAGCTCTGTTTGAGCAGGAAGCTGGACTAGATGACCTGCAGAGGCTTCCAACCATTATAAACGTATACTTCTATGTTCTCTTTTCAGTGGTGCCCAGCAACAGGATGAGGGGCAATGGGCACGAACTGGAATACAGGAAGTTCCACCTTAACATCAGGAAAAAATTATTTACTGTAGGGTGAAGGAGCACTGGAACAGGCTGGCCAGAGAGGTTGTGGAGTCTCCTTGGAGACTTTCAAAAGCCATCTGGGCATGTTCCTGTGTGGCCTGCCCTAGGTGAACCTGCTTTGGCAACAGAGTTGGACTAGATGATCTCCAGAGGTTTCTTCCAATCCCCACCATTCTGTGATTTTGTGATTCACTACAGAGAGGCTAGTTTTTTCTTTACCTTTTCTGTTATCAGGCCTTGCAGGATCTGCCAACGTCTGTTCATTGCTCCTAGTTGTTCTGCAAAATCGGTTTTGTCACTACGTTTACTTTCAACATCTTGGCTGCTAATCTGTAGCACTGATTGGTTCACAAAGTCTACTGTCAGTTGTTTGCAATTTAAATCTATCTTGAAACCCTAATAGAAAAGAAGGGAATAAAAAAATCCAAAACATAACTACTACAATTTTTCACTTTCCTGCAAAACAGAGGAAAAATGCTCACAAATTACAACTTTATAACAATTTAGCTAAAAGGGTTTTTTAGCAATTAACCAGCAATTAAAAACATTGTTACTTTTTTGTAAACATTGAGAAATAAAGCAGGAATATACACTGCCTCTGGAATAAAGAATCTGCCTTCTCTCTTCCCACCTCCCAACAAAATAAGAAAACCTCTGTAAATTTATTGATATTGGTCTCAAGGATCAGATTTAAGGAAAACTGGGTTTATGTTATTTTTTTAAACTTTATTTAGTCTCAAAATATTTAATACAAAAACAGATAATATGGAAAATATTTTTACATACAAAAAAAGAATAATAGAAAAGTAGTTATTTTACCTGGAAATTAAGGTAAGCATATGAAAAATTATATTCCTGTCATAACTAAACAACAGAATAAATGTAATTTTGGCTTCTTTTCCACAGTATCAAATATTACCCAATCCTAACTTGTGTACAATTCTAATCACTCCACAATGTAAGAAGTTAGGTTTTTTTTCCCTTAAATCACTTATGCTTTACATCTGTATATATAATTCATGGAGAAATTTTGAAAGCAAAATCAGTAACATTTCCACTCCGTACCTTGTACTTCTGGACGTAATCCTGAATGACTTTCTGTCCTACTACATTTTTTATATTCTCTTCATCCTGCTGAATGACATTTTCCATCAAGGAAATCCAGCTCATAACTTCAGTGATAGCATGGCGAGAAGGAATTTTGTCCATCTGGAGCTGTAGAAATAACAGGCTTAAAAAGTACGTTGCGAAGAAAATGTATAAGAATTCCTTGCTTTGCATTACTATAGTACATTTCCTTTACCTGCTCTTATTATCATATTATTCTATGTCCCTAACATATCACTGAAATTTATAAAAAGAAAAAGTAAAAAAACCCAAACCCAAAGGTTTTAATAGGAGATATTAGGATGTATGCAGTTATACAATACAAGAAAATATTATATTAAAGTCTCCTGATATCCATTCTTCATTGCACAAAGAAACCGGACAAACTCAAAGATTCCATTTTTTACTTCCTAAAGGTTCTGTATTCTCATTTCATAATTCTGCATTGGGCTGTAGAAGACCAACTTTCAGCTATGTTTTTCCTGTCCTTGTAAATGGCTTATGAATAAACTCATGAAAAATAATTTTATGCTGCTCTGCTTGTGTGGTGATTTCTAAATCAGCTGATTTTGAATAGTACTTGTTTTTTTCTTAGAAGACTCACTTTCAACATTTGATACTCAGAAACACGTTCTATGACATTTTTAGGTAGATATATATTTTACATTACAAGACAGTTCAAAGAACTACTGAATGACTTAATTTTGTTTAATATAATATACTCAATTAACATTTTTTGCCCCTCCTCTCTCCCCTTAAATCACAATGATATTACTAACTCGGAGAGTATTCCAAATTATAAACTGAAGCAATGGCTTATACTGATAACAGCTGAATATTAAAACAACTTTTAGATCAGTATAATTATTTAACTTCAGTATTATAGCATGAAAAACAAAGCTACACAACCAAAAACCTCCTGTTCCTACATACCCTAGCAAAAAACTTGCACAGTATTTTAAAATTTATTTTGTCTTGCACAGACTTGAACCCAGGCTACTCAATTTGAACAAAACCTGAACCATCCAAACCTGACGGGACACAGGGATGTGAACTCCTTTATTCCAAAAAGCATACCAGTTGGTGTTAGACAGTATGGGTAGACAGGGTTTGGACATAAATGTAAGCTTTCCCACATTAAAAAAAGGAGTAATGTTATTACTATCTTGTCTCACAGGGATAAATTGAGGAAGGAAGCAGTTCTCTCTCAAAGGCAGTGTCAACCATATGGTCTGTAATTTTCTGGAATATCAAAGGCCATCACCAGCCTTGCCTACCTGGTGCAATTTCTCTTGTACTGCTGGGATTTGTGTAAGCAGCTCTGTCCACTGATTGTCAATGTGGGACAATCCTGCACGCAATGCTGCTGTATCCACCTTCTTCAGCCTGAGGAGCTGGTTCCCAGTACTCAGGACAGAAGATTTCTGTAACGATTTAGCATCCACTTCTTTTGAAAACTCCTGCAGGCAGAATCATATTTGTGGAAATAATCAATTACTTGTTTATTGTACTTAAAACTTTACATCAGAAAGCTAAAAATATCCTTCCTTCCCTTTAAAAATATGTACTTTCTATTAGTGTTTGTCAGCTATACTTCAGACCAAGTGAGAACAAAAATTGTTTTCAGTCATAAAAACATTTTATGCTTTCAGAATCATCAATCTTTACAATCATTGCATATAGTAAAGGAGCACTCAATGTGTGTACACATCAGTTTTTTGAAGGACAGCTCACCTACAGAAGCAGAGGGGTTTTTTTGCATACTTACTACTTCAATGATGACAAAAAGTATAACCATATGATTGTTCAACTATTTATTTGTAACTGGAAAGAAAAACGTGTCCTAGGTCCATGAATGACTTACCAAAAAGGAGTTCAGGTGGTCTCGGACTGTTTCTAGTTCTTGAGGAACTGTCAAAGACTGCTGGCTCCAAAACTCAAGTCGCTCCCTTGCAGATTGTAACCAATATGTCAATTCATTTGATTCACTCTGATACCTGTAAAGATGTTTAAAGAAAACTTAAACAGTCATCACCACTTCTTGCTACCAGTTGAGCAGTCTCTCCTCTACGTGTTAAAGGAAGAAACTTTTTGACAGATGTAAAATAAAAATATTTTTAAATCAAATTTCAGAAAAACATGCTTTCATTTTTAACGCAGACATGGTATTAGAAAGCTCTTATTTTAGCCATTACACCTACAATTCCTAACAGTGCCTCCATTTTGCCTCTTCAGAAAAACTAAGTTTAATGAAGGACTACTAACTAGGTTACAAATCCGTTTGAGCAATCTGTAACGGCACCCCCCACATGTAAACAGATCTTTGCTTTCCATTAGAAGGCTTAATCTTCCAAAAGCTTTACACAATGTATCTCAGAACAGAGTTACTTTTTTTTTTCAGAAACTATCTCCATATCATTGTATCTCCAAGCAACTAAGCAGATGTCAGTGTCTCCACATAACCTTTATACGTACAAACCCTTTACGTGTCTCTCCTAAAAGGATAGCGAGCCAACAAGCCAGAGATATTAGGAATAATTAACAAAGCTTGTATATAACTTATAGAATTCATTTCAAAAGTAGCATACAAACATTAGTAAAGGCAGCTAAAAGCTCCCTCCTATATATGCAATGACACAAACTCACAAGAACCCAGCAATGGCAATGCCCCTGCCAGAACATGAGACTACTCATGCTACCTTGCAAAGCACACACCTCCTCTCATCAACCTGTATGCACATGGGGCTTCTAAATTAGTCATCTAAAGATAACTTCTAACTTCCTTCTACCAGCTGTTATCCAGTACTTGTTTTATTGCAAATGAGAGTATGACAGCACTTTGATGGAACAGAAGTAGGTTATTTATGTGAAACTATTATATCTCAAAGTATTTTAAATGTTGAACCTAGTAGTTCTGGGTTCAGAATGACTTTGATCTGAACAGTGCAGATGAAGAAGTTTATACTGTCCATTACACCAGTATTACCTTGTCCAGTACTTTAGTATCGTCTCCAACCTGTGAAGTTCCTTAGTAACCTTGCTGCTATTACTTAACCAGCATTCTCCTAGTTGGTTCAGTTGACTTTCAAGATCCGAGCTGCTAACAGAAAAGAGAAGCCTTTTCCCATCATCTAGCACTTGGTATAATTTAGGCTGGTATTCAGTCAGGTTAGCTCTCAGATGCTGTAATAACAGAGGAGATGGTTAGATAGCTCTGCAGGTCTCTGCTACATACTTTCTCAACATTTAGTCTTCTTTTATTGCATTCTTTAACAGATCCAGTGTCACCATGGAACATCATACTTTCTTCCCTGTGCTCCAGCTCTAAAGCTCCCTGAGAACCTGAACCATCATGCAGGAAGCCTGCTCAAAATCTGAATGTACTGTCACAAAACCCCTCACTTAAGACTGTCTACTGACACCTCCTTATGATGAAGTCCTTCTTGGGGTAGATATTTTACACTCGAAAAGAACAGTTTCAAAAGAATCTTCATGAGGCAAAGTCATTTCTGAGAGAAACTGATTAAGATGTCAGAACTTAGTCTACCATTTGCTGAAAACCTGCAATGAAAGTTAAAGTTGTCCAATACCAAGTTACTAACAGTGGCCACTCCAGCCCCTTCAATGCCTATCTTCAGCTCTCTGGTCATATAACATTTTTACTGATATGCCATCCTGCTACCCATGGCTACAAAAGAGATCATCTCACTCATCCAAATCCCTGAACAATAAAGCAAAAAAGGTACTGAAAAATGAAATACTTAAAATTCTTACCCTGAATTCAACTGGGAGCAGAGGCAAAATAGATGGGTAAAGAATATATGTGGGCAAATATACCTGCTGAATTCCACTATCTTTAAACACAGTATGGATTTTTAAAACATTGGTATATTTGACTAAGCTTGAGCACAAAATGTAAATGCATTCCCATTTCTCAGTTCCGCTGATGCTAATCTGAAGATAAAGTGTACAAAACTATCAGTCTCATGGTGAGTATATAAACTTTCTATTGCTCTTCTCATCTTCTCTTTCACATAGAGCTCCAATAACAGAATTTTATATTTATATATGTGTGTGTCTGCATGTACTTACATATAACATATATATAAAAATATATAAATCCTGGAGAGCAGTATAAAAAAATTTAATATAGTAATAAATTAAATGTGACAGGTTTTTAACTTAAATGTTGTCACAGAGAGGGAAAAAACCCCAGTCTATTAAAAATTATACCTTAGCAGAGTCTGAGAATTTGGATTTGAACAACCTAATTTATGTAACTGACAAGAAACAAAAGAGGAAAACTAATTTAGGGTCAGGACCAACACAAACAATGCCTAGCATTAAATGAAACCAAAATAAAACCAACACACAATAGATTGCCTAAGTTCTCATACAGTTGCAAAAGCAGAAAGCTGTCTGGTAAAAGAACAATACAGATAAGAAATTTAGAGTAGACAAGAAGCCAAGTTGCAAGAAAAATTTGGTAGACATTTTTTCTGTAAAACGAAACAGGAGAACAAAAAAAACCTCAACCAAAGTGCTTGGTGTATAACAAGACAAAGAAAAAACACTAGACCAGAACTCTCATTTTAAAAACAGCAAAAAAACAGGATGTGGTAGAAAACCTCTATTTAAGCTACTAGTTCCTGTTGCATTTGAGGAGGAAGGCAGCTTGGGGAGCTGTAGGTTGTTCAGCCTCACCTTGCTCTCTGGAAAGATCACAGAGAACATTCCGTTAGAATCCATTTTCAAGAACAAAAAGGACCAAAAGTTCATCAGGAATATTCAGCTTCGATTAACTAACTTGACAGCCTTTTATGACAAAATTACTGTCTCTGTGGATGGTACTGACTTCAGCATAGCCTTGGACACTTGCTACCACCTCCTCTGGAAGCAAAGAGAATGTGGGCTGGGTAAGTGGACTGTTACATGGGTTGAAAACTACTGTCATTACCAGTCTCAAACACTAGTGCTCAAAGGCTTGATGTCTGGCTGGAAGATTGTAATGGGCAGAGTACTCCAGAGATTTGAGCCCAAACATCTTCAGCATCTTAACTAATGGGATGAATGATGACAGAGAGTAGACCCTCTGCGAATTTATGGATGACACTAATGTAGGAAGAGTGGTTGAGACAAAAAACCCCAGACCTAGTCCAGAGACACTTTTGATAAGCTTGAGGTTGGAGGTAGCAGAAAACTTAGGAGGCTCAAGAAATGCAAATTCTGTGCCTTGGGCAGAGTAACCCTGTTCTTCAGTACAGGTTAGGAAGGCAATGGCTAGTGTATTTCACCTGGCATCTTCCATAACCAATGCATCATCAGTAAGGCAAGCCACAGCCCTGGCCTACATTAGGACTGTGAAGAATCAACCAAAGTTATTTTATTACTCGCCTACATGGTGCTGATGAGGCCACATCTAGTGCACCTGATTCTGCTCTGCCACCACTGGCTACTGAGTTCAAGAGGATGGGAGTAGTCAGGGTCTGGTTTAGAGCTATTAAAATGTTTAGGGAGCTATAGTACATGCCCTTTAAAAAGAGGCTGAGGGAGGTGTGCTTATTTTAGATTGACAAACAGGAGGCTCAGGGTCAGTCCAACAAAGACCTACAACTGTTTGGAGTAGAATTAAAAAAATGGTAGAGTTAAGAGCTCCTCAGTAGCGCCACACCATATAAAAAGGATAATGGTGACAAACTGAAAGTTGAAGGTTTGGATCGGGCATTATAGAAAACCTTTTCAGTAGGAGGCAGTGCAGCACTGCAATTGGTCCTCAGCTTGGCTGTGGGATCTCCACCTTTTGAGGTTTCCAAAGCCTTTGCTGATCCAGCCCATGACAACCGTTGTGCTTCAAGTGAGACACTGGACTACATTACTTTCAGAGGTCTCTTTCATCCAACTTTTCCATAACAAATGTCTAAAAAGGACCAACCTGAAGAAGTGTAATGCGTTCTGTAAGCCTGTCCTCTGTCTCTTCCACCAAACCAACTGTGGGAATGTTACCTTCAACAGACTCCAGCTGTCTGATAAGTTCCTGGTAGTCTTCATCCAGATGCATCCAGGTCTGCAAGCACAAATTATCCATGTATATGATCAATATTGAATCTGGGTATCTAGGATTTTTATTACTTGCTTTCTCGATTTGAAATCCTATAGCTGCGTATTTGTGAATGTACAGAAATAACAGTACAGATATCCAGTGAGCCTATAAGACATCATTCCCGTATCACGCTCAACTTTTGGTTAGAATATGTGGATAAAGCGATCATATTGTCCTTGTCAGCTAAAGCTAAGCAGCTCTTTTAAATTTAGACGAACACAACTTGTGTCACCTGAAGGTCTATCAGTGCCTTGTGTGTACGACAAAGGGGATTGATGTCCATCAATTCTGTCCAAACACAGGAAATCAACTTTATACACTATCTTGGCAGTTGATCACAGTGGCAGTACAGAAGAGACCACAGAAATCCTCACCTCCAGAATGTATTCCAGCTCGACACCTCGTTTATGAGCCAGCTTTAATACAGCTGAAGCTTGTGTCATTAGCTCTGAATGTGACTGAGTTTCCTTCAATAGGGCAAACGTACTCATCTTTCTAAAGAGTGTTTCTGTCAGGATCATGTGAGACTCCAACCCCTGAAAATATTCCTGAGAAATTTGGGTGTGAGGGAGAGGACAAAGAGTGAATAAAAAAAGAGAAAGTGCAATTGTTACTCAATTCATTACCACTAAACCAACATTTTTAAGATAACAGTGGTACAATCAAGTATCTGCAGACACAGACCTAGGTAAATTTTTCACTCCACCAACGTAACGCAAAATACAACATACAATTCAAAAATGGCCTTTTTAAAGAAAGAAAGAGGTCCTCCTTTTCACACAAGTTCCACCCCAACTTTCATTCCATAAACAGAAATAGCTTAAAACAGATACACACCACCAAAATTTCTGCCCAATAAAAAAATGTGGCAAAGTCTTGTTATAATTTGTGGGTGCTATTAACAAAAGTAATTTCTGTTGGAAAAAAAAAAATGGAGTGGTGGATGAAATTGCTATTTAGCATGACAGGAACTTGTTACTAGAATAAGGAAGGAAATGAAAAATGACATCTACCTGGGTTCACCTTCAACAGAGTATTTGCAAGTCACTAAGTCAGAATAGTTCATTGATTCTTATTAAAAGTACAGTAAGTTTTCATAAACCCTGATTTAATATTGGCCCACCATTCTGAAAAGCTCCTGAACCCTTAGGAACAGAAGGATAGCAATTTGCTGTGTACAAGCTGACAGTCATGATTAGTCCTGAAATATGTCACAGTTTCTTACTTTGTGTTTGTCAAGTAGCGACTGAACCTCCTCCTTAGATGCAACGATCATTTTCTGGTCACCAGCCATCTTTTCCTGGCCTGTTTCTACCAGGTCAGCCAGGTCCTGTAAAGCCCGTTCATACTGCCTCTTAAGGGCCAGATTCTGATTCAGGTCACTCCGTCTGGATGCAATGATCATCATCAGCTCATCATACTTATCCTTGGGGACAAAGAGCAGCAATGGTGATTCTTATTTCACACCTTACAACTGTCTTCCTAGAAGCAATCCTACTGTTCCTATATTCTTCTGTGAATACTAGTAGAATAACCTCTATTCCCAGCTCAAAAAGACTGTGCAGACATACTGACTTCATTGATAAATTAACAACTCCCCATTTAAAGACAGAAAAAATAAACAAGACCTGCAGCTCTTTCAAGTGCATGCAGCTGGGGACAAAGCAGAATCCCAAAGGCTTGCTTCAAGTAGCAAAGGAGTAGGGTGATTTGGCTTAAATCATCAAAACACAGACTACTGTGGGGCTACTGCACACTGCAGATGCTGTTTACATTTTGCTTCCTATAATGCAGAGGGTTGGATGGACTCCATCATGGCTACAGACTGTAGTATCTGAAAGCCAGATTTGTTTCCCTCTCCTGTCTCAGTAGCAAGCAAGATACATACCACTTCTAGGAAAAACAAAAACAAAAACAAACAAACAAAAACCCTAAAAAACCCCAACAACAAAAAAACCAGGCCTAAAATAGCAATATATTTTACACAGATCAGTAATGGGTAGAAAAGGTGCAGTTTGTATCTCCCAGTGTGCCCATACTGCCAAATTACAGTTTCAGTTTTCTTTTCTAATCCATAAGTCTCTCTCCCTTACTCCCTTTCTCTTCCCCTTTGGGAGGGTGGAGGGGTTAACAGAGAGTGTCGTTTATAGGTCTAGCAGACTGCCCTGACCCTAAACCTTGACACTAATTTTGTATACCTCAACCAAAAAAGTGAGAACAACCTACAGATGATTTTCTTCACCTGAGGAGGATTACTTTCTTGTTTCAGTTTTGAGAATTATACTCTCAGGACACGTGTCTGATTGTGAGGATAAGACCATTCTTTCAATCAAGATAAGACACCCAGAAACTAATAAACCAAAATATCTCTACACCCATCCAGTGCTACAGAAAAGTACCCACTCTCAGACTGCAGCTGGCTCTCTTAGCTTTAAAGATAAAATTGTGAGAAGCACAAACGTCAAAAAGGCAAAAGGAAGGCTTCTCCAAAAAGTGAAATGAAGAGGAGAGGGATGTCTACACATAATCTGACAGCAAAAAGAATCAGGAGGCTCTAAGACCAAAAGGATAAAGAACTAGGCAAAATACACATTTGCACAAACTCTTTGTCATTCATTTTTAATTGAGTTCACTGTTTTGTTGTCTTAGTAAGTTTATGGTCCAGTTTCAGCTGTTCTTTGCTTCCAACTTCTGTCATTATAAAGGGTAAAATTAATCCATAAACCTTCTCCTTGATCTTTCCTTAAGCATTCCCCTGCCTCAGCACCAAACTGCTCACAAAGGAGTTCTGACAGCCTTATAGACGCTCTGGATCAACTTCCACATGTATTTATTTCAAAGAGCCTTAAGAGTCCTACTGCTAAGGTGTGTTTAAAACCAAGTCTAACTGAAAGTATGCAGGAACACGAGAGCTGTTCTATTAAAAGCAGACATTTCCAGTTTCATATCACACTTAACCATCTATTCCCTTTCATCTGTCTCCAACTTTCAGTGAGAGAGAACTAAACTCCACATCATGAGACACTGGTGAGAACAGGGGTCAACCTTCAGCAGAAATATGTTTACATGCTTCACTTCATTTGAACAAGGAGACAACAAGAGCTGAAATAAAACATGTTTTTTGTGTAGTTTTATTACTCATACTGCTAATAATAGAGGTTAGAAAATTTGAGAATGCAAAAGTAGAAAAAATAGAGGAATCACAGAGAAAATAATCTTCTATACATACTGAAATGCCTTCAAGTACACTTCCCTAAACTACATCATGAACAATAAAAAAGAACATACTAATATATTTCATATGACCAGACAGGTCTAGAATGGAACTTCTGAACCATACCTGGATCTTAGACAGCTCTTGTATAGAAGGTTGGTCAATTTGCAGCTTGTCTACACGCTTCTTTAATTCATTGATTCCAGCATCTAGTTCCTTTAAACCTTCTTCTGCCTGCAGTATGACCTGTATTTAAAAATTACATCATTTAGTTTGGCAGTTTACTAACAGTCCTGTAGCTGCCATATGGTAATAATCTTTTCTGTTTTCTGCCTGAAGTATTAACCAATCCCTCAATCTGCTGATTCAACAGAGGCTGCAAGCTTTCCTAGGTCTTTCAGCCTAAGAGTCTTTGCTCAAGTACTGCATGAAAGCTATAACAAAGTTAAAGGCAAAAGGTAGACTCCCATAGTACTTTGTTAAGATCCTTTCTTAGAAACTGCCTATCCAAATATGCTTAAACCATAAATGTGAGTAGAACTCCTGACTCCCAGTAATGCAAAGTATGCAAAATACAGTCACTAAACCTTATGCATCTAAGTTACCTAGCTGATTAAGGGCCTTTTTTCTACTTTCCCAATCACATCTTGAACAATCAGGAATGCCTTTAAATTTGAATGCTTTATCAGCCAAGGCAGATATTCAGAAACAAATCAATTCTGTTGCTTTTGTAACCATGTTATTCTCCTGTTTGGTAGTTAAATTAATCATACAGGAGATAAATTTTGGCCAATCTTTTGCATCATGGAAGATAGAAAAGAAAGACACAGAGTGCCTCTCATTCATACAGGAGACTTTCCATTCCTTCAACATTTGATTAACAGGTATATAAAGCCCAGTATTTATGTTTAGCTGAAGGATAAGTCTCTTCCTCTCAGTCACCAGACATCAGTAGCTCTTGGGTAACAAGAAACATCTGTAGAAAGTTGCCCTTAGCGGACTTCATTCAGTTTTCTCCTTGGCAAAACAGAAACAAGGAAACAGGATATGTTTTATCATTTTAATAACTAATTATTCATCAGGCAATTCCTGATAAAGAAAAAACAATTATTGCCTTAAATTAAAATGAGTAACAGTCAAGATATTACTATAAACCAATGCAGAAGAAAGTGCTTTATGCTTTTAATAAAGTGTAATAACCAAACAATTTAGCCAAAGTTTAGACTTTTTTTGTTCATTGAAGTTTTCTTTCTTTCAAATACTGCCTAATGTATGTATATCTAGGTCAGCCTGGGACATAATAGAGACAATTTATACTGTTTTAATTTGTTTTAATTTATAAACATGTGTAATACACTCTTGGAAGTACTCATTTTCACATACTTAACGTGAACACACACATTCTCCCATAAAAAGCAACTGTTCTCTAGAATACATTGATACTTTGAATAGAAACTTTACCTCTTCCCCCCTCCCCAACTACTAGACATTTGGTAATACCTCCATTTGTTCTGTTTCTGGCCTCTCAACCGCCTCTGCTAGTTTCTGCAGAGCTAAATATTTGTTATCAGCCACTGATGTAAACAGGAGCTTCAGATCATTCTACAGGAGACAACAACAACAAATTATAGCCAATCACAGCACAAAACAACTGAAAAATATTTTATGTTCCAAAAAGTTTAAAGCATTACAATGTTACAACATCAGCACTAAGGCATCAAATCTTTTTAAAATTGGAAGCATCATAATTAGCCAATGCAAAACATTTAACATTGCTGAAAATCCATAACTGGATATATATGAGCTAAAAATGAAAGTAACTCCTATTCAAAATACTGCCTGTGAACACACAGATAATTAATTAGTAAGGGTCATTAGCTTCACTTAACAAAAAGATGCCATTCTTCTGTAGTTCAGCCACATACACTTATAAAAAAGCTAGGTTTTACTTTTTAAGGCAAGTTTTTTTCATTACAAATTTGAGCAAATACAACAAAGAAATAAACAAGGCTTCAACACATTATTGGGCTAACCACACATTACATATTTTACAGTACCTTACCATACAAAACCCATAAATATTACCTAACAATTTTGCCAAAATACAATAAAAAATTCTGTTGTTTCTTTTTCATGTATTCATACCAACAAAAAATTATCACATTTTTCTAAGACTTTCAGCATTAAGTGTATTACTGATTTATTTTATTTAATGCAGTAATTCTTTTACATACTAAGTATCTCTGGTATAACAATAATGAACAAGATTCTAATCAGCTATTCTGCTTTCTTCAGCCAAGGAAGGCCTTTCATTGAAAAACATTGAAACTTTTTTTTCCTATATACTGCAGAGGAAAGGTGATGGAGTTTAGAAAGAAATCCTGTAGTAACAACCTATGATTTCTGAACTATGTCTTAAAAGATTTCAAGAACTTGAAATTTTGGATCATGATTTGGGTGCCAAGTTTTGCATAGCCTAAGAAGAAGTCTGATTCTTTCAGTAAAAACCTGTGACAATCCTGTTCTTTTGATCGAGTACCAAAAATTCCCATTGCTTTGAGAATCACATCCCTTCTGTGATTTAACATTTAACATGCACCCCTGTTAATTCCTTCAGATGGTCACCATACCTTGAAAGTCACTATTTGCTGGAGCCGTTCTTTCATCTGATGGCGTCTCTGGTTTACTACTGACTCCAGTAAGGTCAGTCTTCTCAGAAGACAATCCAAAGTGTCATCTATAATATCTCTGTTATCACCATTCTCAGAAAATACCTGACCAAATAACTTCTTGTTCTTATCCATTTCTTCTGTTATGTCTTTGATTTCTTTGGCAAGAGACTGGTTTTGTAGAAAACAAAACAAAGTGACAATCAGACATTCTCAAAAGCAAGTAAACATATTGTCATAATAATTGTCAATTTTGCAGTAACACAGTAACTTTTTTACATTGTTAATATACACACACTAGACAAAGTTATGCATCTACAGTATCTCTGACAGCAAAAAGATCCCAAACTGCTCTAAGGAAAAGAAATCATGCAGTCCAAGCCCCCTGCAATGAGCAGGGACAACTTCAACTAGATAAGGTTGCTAGGAGCCCCATTCAACCCGAATTTGTCCTGTTTCTATATCCCAGGGCTTTCTTCCCTCTCAGCTCGTTTCAATTTCTGCAATGTGGTGTTTGCTAATACTTAGCAAAGAAGTTAAAGAGTAGAAAGACTCCATTTTTAATTCCCTTCTGACCAGGCAAAATTTGGGTCAAGTTCTGCTTTCTGTAACATTCTCTACGTAGTCAATAAAGTTACTTCTACCAGTAGCAGAATACTGCAATCACATAGAGATTATGACAGCAACATGACACTTATCCAGGATTCTATTATTTTCTTCTAAACATTACATAAAATGCATCCTTATTGATGATTTAAAGAAAGTCCAACGGATGGCAATGTAATGAAAGTCCTATAAATAGACTCCTAACCTCTTGCTTGCAGAGGTATGTTTCTGTTTCTTCCTCTGGCAATATAGGTGAAGCAACAAAGACCTGTTCTTCCACACCATCCAGCCATAAGGAGGTGGCTGCAACACCAGCATACAGCTTCTGTTCAAGATTCAGGCTCTCGTCCACTTGTCCAGCCTGAGCAAAGGGAACCAGAGGAATTCAGAGCAGAAGTGCAAGATACATTTTCTAACATCTGCTATTTGGGATAGGGACGGATTTCCAGGTGGGAGCTTGTGGGAAAATGTTGTACAGCTGGGTGGCAATTAGAAAACCCTGTCTCCCCCAAAGTTAGGCTCACATCTTGACATGAGCAGCAGCAGCCTTTGGTGAGACACAGTTGCCGATCCCAGGAATGAAATGCGGTTTCCATGGATAAGGCCTGCTCTGGCTGAACAGAACATGCAAACACCCCTAAGGTGGGGAACAGGGGTTACTTTCATAAGTAACACAGCTGCTCTCTGCTCTCAGGGATGAGGACAACAGAGAGTGTTCAGGTCCAAGCGAGCATGCTGGGGTAGCTGCCTGACTGCTATCAAGAAAGATGGATTGCAACTGTTGCCTCAACAACGATGGTGAAATGTCTTTTAAGAGAGAGATTTTAATCCAATCAAATTAAGACAAATGTATGGCTAGAGTCACTCGAACTCCACCTAAAGGTACAGAAACCTTATACAAGGTGATAAATTGAGGGGAAAAATTGGGAGAAGACTTCCATCAAAACTTTGGGGATCGGTCGATGGGCTGAACCTATCTTTCCCCCGATAGGGACGCCTATTGGGTAAGAACCCCAGGTTACGTGTGCTTAACTATTAAATACTAGGCTAGCTATTAATAATTATCAATACCTAGGTTTGTTAAATCATATTTTATATAACTTATTTAAGCAGTTAGTCACTACCACTGGTATCCTCAAATCTGCATATTGTCACGAGCGTATATAATAAAGTGCACTAGTTATAGATACAGAAGTTTCTGGAAACTTTAATCTTGAGACATAAAGGATCTTGTCTAAGAGTCACTGCTTGTAAGACAGTCACCCTCCGATCTAGCGAGCTGTCAGGAGGGATCTGTTTTCCAGTGCTGCTGTTAGTTCACCTAACAGGCTGGGCAGATTGTAAAGGGTCCGAGGAGATCCACCTCCTTCTTAACTGAAGTGTGGCGGGGGGGTCAGGCTCAAGGGTCCTTTCTCTTTCTCTCCCTTTCCTGGGAAAATTAATTGATATTTGCAGGCTGGACAGGACTGAAAAAGGTCCGAGGTGATCCCCCCCTTTGTCTCTATATGTCAGCCTTGTTCATGACAGAGCTAGAGGAGTTTTCATTGTAAATGTGGCTCTGCTGGAGGATAGGTTTAAAGACAATTGAAATGTTACCTCAGATGACACATCTTTAAAGGCCTGATTTAATTCAACCAATACCGGTGACACTGAGGACTTATCTTCATCCTGTCCTTCCTCTTTATACAAAGGCATTCCAGATATCAGTCTGTTTGGTCTGCAATAAAGCTGCTAAGAGAGAAGTACTAATTAGGATGTTTCTACCATACACAGGGCATAAAATACAGCTACACAGGTTCTACTGCTGACTGAGGCTATCACCAAATAATGCTTATGGTTCTCCCCCAACTGTTCTGTGTCATGAATATCTTGAAAAAAAGATTTCTCAGCAGGAGGTTCACTAGAAGTGCAGGAAAAATACTTTTACTAAAAAAACCATTTAATTACTGTTGAATGGATACAAAATATTTAGAGCTCTGGAAGCTTATTTTAATACAGTGTTATATAAAGAATAGTGGCCTGGAGGATGTTTGTTAATATAGAATTTGGATTATCCTCTGTTCAGTGAATTACTTAATTTAAAAATTTAAAAACTAATTAATCATGGTTTCTTTCAGTAAAAATTCTGTGGCTGAAATCACTTGCTTCTTTGTCACATAACCACTAAGATTATAAACTGAACATCGCCAGAGTAGTGGTCAATTCAAGAGGGATGATTTGTTACAGAAATATCCTGAGCTAGACAAGTAGGTAAAAAATTTGTCTGAGCTCTTTCTTCTTTTCTAGTTTATTCACCTGAATGTTAGTGCAGTTCAAATCACTTCAAAGAAGAGCAGTGCTAGTGCCAATATTTAATAGTTTTTTAAGAAGTCACAAAAATAAATTGTTCCATATTCTTTGCATTAACTACCTCACCTTAAGGCATCTGCTATGCATATACTGCACCTCACATTGTGACACCTGCTTTCATAGAGAAAATGCAATGAGAAATTAGAAATAGCTACCGGATGTTCTTGTTCCAAAGTCTTCTGGAGCAGTCTCTGCTTGGTATTGAACTCCTGGTTCAGGCTTTCCCATTTGACCTTCATCTGTTCCTCAGATGATGGCTTCTCACCTTCCAAGCATAATTCCTCAGACAGTGTATCAGGCTTCTCACTAAATAGGAAGATGCATAAAAGTTTAACAAATGTAAAAACTTGTAACTGTATAAGATGTTTATTTCCTCTTTCAATTAGGAAATTCTGTATTTAAGTGCTACTTTTTAAAGCTTTTGTTTGATGGGTTTTTTTTCAGATAGTAAGAAAAAGGCTGGCTTGTAATAGCAAAAAGTTCTTGCTTGATGGGATAAAGTGTACTTTCTAAGAAACTGTTTAGAGTTGCAAGTATCCATATTAAGTAAAAATCCCAAACCAATCTGAATACATACTACGTTGAAATGTAACCTTTAAACAAGCTTTACTTTTATCTGACTTCTTCCTCACCTTCTCTCTCAAAATGCCAGATATACCCTGAAATTTCAATGCAGAACAACCATATGAGTTTAGCTTTGGTAAACAGTGAATGTAGTTCAGCATTTTCTGTTTGATTTTTTTGTTTATTTCTACAGTTTTACATCATGTGACAGGAGGAAGCTTCAAACAGAAGGTGATAACACTACAAGTACTTTTTGGCATTATAATAAAAGAACACATTGAATTAATGCAAATGCTAAGCAAAAGCACCTGAGTACAGCTTCTGCCTTCTCTGTGGCAGAGGTCTGTCCTAGTCAGAGCCAAGGCTTTTAAAGGCATCTAGTTACCCTCCAAAATATAAACCAGAAAATATAGACCAGAGACCTTTGAAATACATAAGGTGTCAAAAAGAAAAATATTTACTAACTGCACAAAAAAGAAAATTAAGCAATGAGTATCTCATCTGGGAAGATCTGGTTACAATGGCAGACCACAATGTTTTAAAGATCAGCTATGATTCGCACATCAATGATGGATGATTAACCTATAGCCACTGATCCACTGCTTTTGTAATGAATCCTACTAGTTTTTAATTTTAGTGTGATGCTTGATAATAAAAGAAATTTCTAAATGTGGAAGGTAATGAATTAGCACAAAACAGCTTGTGTAACTATGTTATCAGACCCCTGAATTATAAACCAGGATTCCAGTATCCTAGGTGCTGTATAAAAATGATAAACCAAAAATGAGAGGATTATATGCAGAAAAGGGATATGAACACAAGGATGACAAAACACAGTCACAGAAATTTACTTCACAGAAGAACACATGATAGCACACCTTCTACATAGGCCTTCTGGAGCACTTTGCTGTGTCAGGATTTCTTCTCCACGGCATGCTACTGAACGAAGCAGACTCTTCTGCTCTTCTAGCTCTTGCTCCAGCTCCTAGCGTAGCAAGTTACAAAAACAAAAACAAACCTCAAACAGATTCTTTTTTGCCTTGGATAAATATGTCTACATTGCATAAGCGTCACACAGAGACAGCTGAGCTACTTCTGATATGGCTTCCTTGAGCACCGAAAGCAGTACAAAATCTCTATCCAGGGACACAGAAAATTTGTGTACATACTGAACTACTGGGTACATGTTGAACTAATTGACTAAGGCGAGGCAGCTTCTGGAACCTAACCTAGTGAGGATGTCTGTGCATCATATAATGAAACACAATATATTTTGAAAAGTGTGTATCATTGCTTCTAAAAGACATGTTGATTACTATTTTGAGCAAATACCATTAACTCATTAAAGTAACTTTAAGGGTTAATTCAATTTAATTCTATTAATGGGCAATGGCAGTATAGGAATGATTAAGTGAGTTGATTATGGTCACATAGTCTGCCTGGCTGTTACAGATATAAAATAGTGAGCTCAGATGCGTCATTACAAAAGCAGAGTAAGAAACAGTGTAAAAATCAAGATTTCAGTGGAAATAATAACAGGAATGGCTCAGCTACAGTGTTAAGATGGGGATAAAAGAAATGCAAAACACCAACTCTCTGTTGCTGCAGGGTGCTCTGCTGTTGCTGTGAGCGAGTGGTTCTTGCTTGTGCCAGCCATTCTTGGACACTGGGGCTCTGTGAAGAAACAAAGTCCAGATCGCTCTCCTCCTTTTCTTGTAATGATCCCTGCTTTAAGGGAAAGAAATAAAGATTTTACAAAGCCTCTTATATTGCAAGGGAGGTGGCAGGTCCAGCTCATTAACTCAAAACTACATGTAGTGCCACCAACCACCTCTCAAGCTGCTGGCTCACATAAATTCTGAAGCAAACAATGACATTAGTTTTCTGATTTCTATTGGCCATTGGTTACTAGTAAGAAACCATCTCAAAAAATGTAAAAATAAACATGCACCAATGCACTTAGCAGAATCAGAGACCATGGACTGATGTGTTTCTCAAGACTGTTCTGCTTCTAAAAAACAGCATTAATCTATAATGGAGGGTGCATTTTTAACTGGAAATGCAGGGAATCAGTGGGTTGTTTCTGCCCAGTTTTTAATCTAATTAAAGCCAATTTTTTGTCTAACTACAAGCAAGAGAATGCTGGTTGTCATTCTGGTTCAAATTTATTAGCAAATCCATAACTCTATCCATGGTTGGCAGAAACATAGTCAGTTAACAACAGATTGTATGATATGAACAGTAAAGACAATAAGAGAGACCAAACCACAGAATGTTATAATAGAACAGCAAAAGCAACAGTTCCTTCAATTCTTACTTCTATCATTATGTTTTTCCGACATGAGTGATTATAGAGGCTTTCTGTGTAAGCAGAGATAAAAGATCAAATGCCTTCACAGTTCCAAAAACCACTTTAGCAACTTCTTGACTTCTAAAATCCTTGTTGGCTGTACATTTATTTTAGCAGCCAACGTATTCTAATGTAGAGATTTTAACATGCTAGGTCTAATGTTATAAACAGACTTGTAGTAGGTCTGGCTACTTAGATCCACACACCCCTCTGGATTTATTTAATATTACTTGCAAGCACATGATGACTGTAGGAGTTTGTACTTTTTTTTGTTTTTAAAATAGCTTCAAGAGCTAAAGCTGGGGCTTAATTCCTCTCCCATTTAGTCTATATATCTCATTTTTGTAGGATTTATATTTCACTCATGATTCAGCTCTTATTCTAAGTAAAGTAAGAGTGCCAAATGATTCAGACATTACAGCAAGCTCCCCCAAACAAAAACGCCTTCCACCTTCCAGAGAGCCTTTGTCTCAAATCAGGCAGGGACCAGCAGGGCCAAAGGTGGCTGAGGAAACGTCTCTTGCCATGCCTGGTGCTCCTCATACTAGCAATTGGGATAGACCTTTGCCACCAGTGTCCCTGAAGGCACTGAAACAGCAGAGTTTTGCTAAACAGTAGAAGTTAGGTGTAAGAGTTCAGTTTTGGAGGATAATGAGTGTACTGAAGTTGAAAGAACTGATTAGTGTTAGAGGATATAAACTGTAAGAGGAGCAAAACAAGCAAGCAAGTATCTAGAGCTGGAAAGAACTTTTAGCCCTTGCTTTATGAAACAGCTTTGTTTCACTGAGGATTCAGTTTTTGGGGAAACTGTTATACTTTACTTTGCAGGAACAAGTTTCTAGAAAAGATGGTTGGAGTGTGAACAATGTCATTATAGGATATCAGATCATAGAATCATTATGGTTGGAAAGGATCACCAGGATCATCAAGTCCCATCTTCATCCTAACATCTCTCTAGTCACTAGACCATAGCCTCAAGTGCTACATCTACTTGTTTTTTAAACACCTCCAGGGATGGTGACTCCACC
>JAVSBS010014104.1:46332-69458 GCA_033124195.1 Coracias cyanogaster
GACTAAACAAGCCCAGTTCCCTCAGCCGCTCTTCATAGGGCATGTTCTCCAGCCCTTTCACCAGCTTTGTTGCCCTTTCTCCTTATGAGTGGGAAAATGTGAACACCTGAGAAGGACACGAAGAGAAGCAAGCGGAACCAGATGGGATTTTAGCTAGAAGAGCTAACAGAAAACACACTGCAGTAGAGACAACTGTGGGCCACAGGAAGTGTACACATGTCCCACACAACCTTGAGCGTCTCAGAGATACCTATACGGAGGGGACTTGATGAGAAACCTGAGTCTTTAATACTGGAGGGGGAAGAGGAAGGAGAGGGATCTTTTCGAATGCAGTGGTCCTATGAATACATCCCAAGGACAAATGTTCCCAGGGGTTCAGCATTCAGCACTTTTCGTCTGGATACCGTAAGCACAGGCTTTGTGGTCATTTGGCCTCCCATCTACAGCAGGACTTTATCACTTAGAGCATAACAGCCAGTTCCACCGCTGAATCATGTCCCTAAGGGCCACATCTACATGTCTTTTAAACACATCCAGGGGTGGGGGCTCAACCACTTCCCTGGGCAGCCTGTTTCTGTGCCTGACAACCCTTTTGGTAAAGAAATTTTTCCTAATGTCCAGCCTAAACCTTCCCCGGCACAACTTAAGGCCATTTCCTCTCATCCTATCATTTGTTACCTAGGAGAAGAGACTGACCCTCACCTCTTTTCAGGTAGTTGCAGAGAGTGATAAGGTCTCCCTTCACTCTCCTTTTCTCCAGGCTAAGCAACCCCAGTTCTCCCAACTGCTCCTCAAGACCCGTGCTCTAAACCCTTCACCAGCTTTGTTGCCCTTCTTGCAATGTCCTTCTTGCCTAAAGCTGCACACAGCGCTCAAGGTGCAGCCTCACCAGTGCCGAGTACAGAGGGATGATCACTGCCCTACTCCTGCTGGTCACACTATTGCCAATACAAGCCAGGATGCTGGTGGCCTTCTTGGCCACCTGGGCACCCGCTGGCTCCTATTCAGCCGGCTGTTGACCAGCACCCCCAGGTCCTTTCCCACTGGGCAGCTTTCCAGCCACTCCTCCCCAAGCCTGTAGCGGTGCATGGGGTTGTTGTGACCCAAGTGCAGGACCCGGCACTTGGCCTTGTCCAACTTCATACCATTGGCCTCAGCCCATTGATCCAGCCAGTGCAGATCCCTCTGTAGAGCCTTCCTACCTTCAAGCAGATCAACACTCCCACCTAACTTGGTGTCATCTGCAAAATTAGTGAGGGTGCCCTCCATCTCTTCATCCAGATTGTTGCTAAAGATATTAAAGAGAACAGGTCCTAATACTGAGCCCTGGGGAACACCACTTGCAACTGGCTGCCAGCTGAGTTTAACTCCATTCACCACCTTGAGACCTTTTTAGCAAACAATACACTTCCACATTTTTCAGTGAGATGTCTCCGTGCTTACTCCTGCAAGTTACGAAACACACTGCCCTTTATACAACAGAATATTTAAGTGCGTACTTAAAGCTCGGTTCTGTAGTGATAGAAGAGCATCAGAAGGCAATTCAGCAATGGTGTGCCTTTATGACCTTAAAAGCACCTGTGCTCAACTGACCAAACCACCTCGAAACCGTCATCGCGGTGTTAGTGTGGAAGGGGTTGTGTGAGTAGCTGAGTGGTTCTGTGCATCAAGCGCAGGAGGAGCTGCAGACACCGTCCTCAGAGCTACAGACAAGCCAGCAGATGTGAGAATCTGCAGCTTCAGCACAAGGAACGTGCCACAAGGATGGCACCTCCTTTCAGCGTACACCATGAGCTGAGGCCTGCCTGGCTTGCTGCTGCACTTGGAAAAGAGAAACGGTCAAGAAAAAATACATGTATTACTCCAGAACTTCATGAGCTCTTCAATGACTTAAGCTTCCAAGATAACAAAATTACCGCTTCAAATGATAACGTCATTTTCTGCTCGTGCCAGTTTTTTAAGGAAGGGAAAAAACATGCTGATGCCCGGTATATTAACTTACCTTTTCATATTTATTTTTTTTTCTTAATTGATATTACTTGTACTTCCCCAAAGAGCATTACTAAGGTCCTAGTCCTCATGGTGGTGTTCGACACATACAGCGCTGCCACCTCCTGGTCCACAGCAAGAGCGACCCGGTTCCTGTGTCGCACCTACAGTGCAAAGGGTGAGGGTAGAACATGCGAAAAATAAGTTGAAAGCCCCAAATGTGTAAGATAGAATCTGGAGAGAAATCAGCCCCGGCTCAAATCTAGCATAAATGTATTTTTTAGAGATATTTCTCCTTATAATCCCTCGTATTTTATGAAGTGATATTAATAAAAGACGAAACAAATGGAGCAATTATTTTAAGTGTAACGTATAGTTTATTTTATTGAACGTATGTACATATATCTAATGTAAAGTTTTGACTTAAATGAGTAAAGAGGACTGCCTATAGCCATAGATTATGACCATTTTTTTAAAAACTATTAAATAATTGATAAATACGGTATTTAAGGTATGAACAAATGAATGCTTACGATGTAGTTACAACGTAACTGATGTCTGTTCCAACTTCAAAGGCAGCATTTAATCGCTATCCCTTATAAAAGAAGAAATACACCTTTTAAAATTATTTAATAACCTACTTTTACAAGTCCAGTACGCAAGAATGTAGTATTTTCCCCAATATTATTCTATTTAAAGTCCAGCATGTCGGTATTAAATGTGTTTCACCATATGCATCTTTCATACAGTCAAATACAAATACCAAGGGATATCAACTGATGTCAATAATCTGCGATTGCACAAAAATCATGACTACTGATTAGTAAAGCAATTATCATATTAAAAGAGTTCAACAGGGCTCAACATAGTGTAAAATTAGAACTCAGTCAATACCACGGCCATTATATAGAACGTCATTGATTGGATGTACTAAACGCCAGCCTTGATGACAATTGATCATGATGAACCCTGCTCACAAAGGAGTCTGGTACGCTAATTGAGGAGCCTTTGTTAAATAGAATAATAAATATAGGGGGAGGAGAAAAGGAGAGAGAGCTGCAAAGCTCAGGTCCTTCCTGTTGGTGCAAAAACAACAATTAAAAAAGCAAAGAGCCGGGAAGGCCTCTGTCTTTACCATACACCCACTAACTTCCAAGCCTACTTTTCCAAAAACAATGAGCCTGTGAAGCCCTTGCAGGACATCTCCACAATTGGTGCCACAGCTCTCAAAAGAGCCTGAGAAATGGGTATTTCACCTCAGCACAAACATTTC
Source organism: Coracias cyanogaster (assembly GCA_033124195.1). Taxonomy (NCBI): domain Eukaryota; kingdom Metazoa; phylum Chordata; class Aves; order Coraciiformes; family Coraciidae; genus Coracias; species Coracias cyanogaster. Next base: position 49,595 of record JAVSBS010014104.1, read on the forward strand.
CAAAAGCAGCTCCTGCAGAGAGCGTAGAAAAGCCAGGGACCCCGTCTGTGACCTATCTCCACTGGCCTACTTGAAATCAGGCCACAAACTGCACATGTAACCAAATGATGTTCCTTAGAGTGCCTCGAGGCTTAAAAAGCACCAGGAGAAGAGCTGCCCAGGCTGTTTTCCGCGCTTTCATTCAGGGCTGGCTGCACAAGGGAGAGTAGAGTGCTGGGTTGTCAAATGTGGCCCTCGCTGCTTGCTGTTCTCGCTACAGCTGAGGAAATGCGTGCTGGTAGAGAACGAGTTTAGAATATCTCCCTTATTATTACAAAAACGTATTTTCTTCTGAAAGCGTCCCCAGTCCCCGATCAGGAGCAAAGAGGATCAAGGTACTGAAGAAACTCATCACAGCAAAAGCAGATGCCTTCAGGAACATCCCAGGCTTGCTGCCGCTACTGAATTTTAAAATACAAATACAAGCTCAGGGGTTAGACCCGTATCTGATTTTGAAGCAACTAAAAGACAGAAGTATTTCTGATTTGAGTTTGTCACAGGGAGGAGAAGGCCTGGGGAAACCCCACACAAGGCTGCTGCTGAAACTGAGAACAAGCACACATTTAGCTGGTAAGTATACCGTGACCGGTGTTCGGGGCATGCAGTTATTTCTACGTTTTCAGGGTTTCCTGGAAATGCAGGAGAAATAACAGGCTCATTCATCCGAATTTAGGGCAACTCTGCATTAAATGAAACGTTGAGCAGGTTGCACAAGGGAGAGTTTGCCACAAGATGGCCTCCTCTGCACATTTCTCGTAACACATGGTTGTACAGCTCCTGGAAAACATCTTAAAAACACCAGCGACTCAAGGAGAAGAATTATCTCCCAATAACCTAGAGCAGGTCAGAAGTCCAAAGAGAAAAGCATTTCAGACATTCTGAAAGATAAGACACAGCTCTAAAAAAAAAAGAGAATTTGGAGTCAAGAGAATAAAGGACTCCAGCTACATTCATCAGTCTTAATACGCATGTGCAGTACAGTGAAAGATTATTAGATATTTTAGCAAGCTCTGATTCAGTTCTCCCAGAGTACAAGAGGTCACTATGTTGCTCATCACTACGTCGCTCATCACTACGTCTTCCATAACATTTCTATTGCATGTTCCTCCATGTTGCCCAGGGAAGTGGTGGAGTCACCATCCCTAGAGGTGTTTAAAAAACATGTAGACATGGCAGTTCGGGACATGGTTAAGTGGTCATGGTAGTGTTGGGTTGATGGTTGGATTAGATGATCCTAGAGGTCTTTTCCAACCTTAATGATTCTATGATTCATGTCTGCACTATGCTCCTAGTAGATGGATGTGTGTATATAGATGTGTGTATAGAACCATTATGGTTGGAAAGGACCACCAGGATCATCAAGTCCAACCTTCATCCTAACATCTCTCTAGCCACTAAACTGTAGCCTCAAGAGCTACATCTACTTGTTTTTTAAACACCTCCAGGGATGGTGACTCCACCACCTCCCTGGGCAGCCTGTTCCAGTGCCCAACCACTCTCTCAGATTAGGCAAAGAGAATATTATGTGAGAGAGAAAGAGGGTCTGGAGTTTTAATTTTCTATTAAAAATGAGAAAAAAATACAATCTTTGAGTGACTTTTCAAAAAAAAAAATCGGCTTCATTTTATATGTTTTAGGGACAATAGTTGTTCAACCTGTAAATTCCTTTAGAGAATAGTATCTAGTTCTTCATTGCATTTGGGCAGGCTGATTGATTTCAGTTAGATTTTGAGTCTCCTTTTCCCTGGGAAGAGGATTAAGAAGCTAAAATTTTGGACTTATACTTAGACAAATAAATAGTAGTCCCACAATTCCTGCAATAGCGGAATATAGAACAGATTGTGGCATTTGTGGATGTAATGAGGTTTTGCAAATATGCTGTTGTGCATATTTTAGACCAAAATTATTTGTGAACCAGATTTTATCACTCTCAAATCACACAACATGTTTGAAAAAAATACATGTGCATTTTCATTTGAATTATGTCTGAAAGAACTGTATTACATTTATTTTAAATAGCCATGGAAATAAATGCTTGAAGCTTCTGTTCTTTGGGACCATCAAGGGTTTGCAGTGACAGAATGAGGGGTATTGTGTTCAGACTTGAGAAGGCGAGATTGAGATTGAATGTAAGGAAGAAGTTTTTCACTCTGAGGGTGGTGAAACACTGGAACAGGTTGCCCAGGGAGGTTGTGGATGCCCCAACACTGGATATGTTCATGATCAGGTTGGATGGGGCCTTGTACAATCTGATCTAGTGGGAGGTGTCCCTGCCCATAGCATGGGGGTAGGAACTAGATGATCTTTAAGGTCTCTCCCAATCCAAACCATTCTATGATTCTATCATCTCCTCCAGTAAAAAAATAATTGGAAAATCCCTGAAGCAAATGTTGACAAAATTGATCTTTCAAAGAAGTTCAGAACTGTACAAACTTATATCAGGCATATTTGTCTTGTGGAATTGATGTAGCTCCTCCTACAAACACTTCCTAATAAAAGGTAAAGAAACGCTGTAGTTTTTACTGAAGAATTCATTCTACTTCTTTGTCTATTTACTTTTATTGCCTCTTAAGTCACTATCACAGTAGATAACAGTAATAAGGCAATGTTTTGTGTATCTTTAAAAGTGCTTGAAAAATCAGTTACAAATCAATGTAGTCTGGAACTCTCCTGATCCAGCATGTTTCTGATTAGTTTCACTGCTTTGTTTTATGAATAAAGGAAACGGTCTGATGTGGGAAACCGACCCACTATTTTGAAATTACTTTCTCTATGTCATTAGTGACATTACTTATTTAAAATTAGAAGGAAAAATTGAAAGTGCTGCAAGGAAGGCACAGAATGTCACACTGGCTCCTAAAAACCCTTGTGCCACGGGCAAAACAGATATGCTGAAATACTGCATTAAAGGAAAATATAGCTCAGTTTTCACAATGCTCTTGGTCTTGCAGTGCAACTTGGGATGATATTTCCTCTTCTGGGTGCAGGCTAGTCTATGCCTCTAAGCAATTACAAGGTTATCAGTGCATCTAGAGACATGTATAAGTCTGAGTTTGTTACATGCATGAGCAACAGTGCTGTTAGCATGTAATGTTATTTAGGGTTAATAATGGCATTAGATAAGAAGTAGTGAATTTATTGGGCAGCTGATGGTCTGAGACTCAGTCCATAAGAAATATTTTATGCCTGATTTTTTGGAAAAAGACATTATAGAATTTATCATTTGAAAAAAATTGCTCAATGAAAATTTGAAGAATGCCTGTATCTAATTCTTCCACAATCCGTAAGTGAAGTCCAAAAAAGGCTTGCAATTCATAAAGAAGTCTTGCATGCATGTAGCATTTTAAATGATTCAGATTCTACATCTGGAAATTTTGTTGTTATTTTCTGGTATTACAAAAGCATCTGAAAATCTGTTTTCAAAGTTTATTTAAACTAAATCACACCACTGTATTTTAAAATGCAGTATGCATATTTTAAAATGAAGAAAAAAGTCTGTGATGCCTTCTCACTTCACAAGTAATAGATCAGAATATCGTATTATGTGCCTACATGACTAACACTTTTCCTTTGCCTGATCATTAGGTTTAACACGCAAGAAACATGTTAAAGTTACTTCATCTTAGATGCAATAGCAATAAATACCTGGATTTTTAAACTTACTTTCTTTTTGTGTTTATTCATTGGATTTTTTCTTTTTGAAGCTCTGTTAAGTTTTATAGTTATCCGGTTGCTTCGAACTAAAAATAGTTCTTAGCACATCAAGTGACTTCTCAAGCTAACCTCTCAGTAGACTTTAATCTGCATTACAAGCTAGAAATCTTTGAAGCTTATCATGTTTAATTTGCACAGCAAAGCTCAGAAAAGAAGTAAAAGAAAAGGGAGGAAGGAGTCACAGCAGGGCACGCAGATTCAAAACCAGTCAGTCACATTACATTGTTGGATTTCTCGTATGTATTCGCTTCTCCATATGCTAGTTTAACCTAAAGAATGACCAAAAACAACTGTTAAATAAAATGAACTAGTGGTAGTAACAGACCAACGCTGCTAGGAACAGAAACCTAGGACAAGACTGAGGTTAAATGTAACTTTGTTTGTATTTATATTTTGTTTGGTGTAGTGATGCCACTAAGTATTAGCCGTATTTTAAAATGTTTCATTATTCTGATGTTTTTAGGATTGTTCGTTTGTTGGGGGAGAGATCCCGCCCCAGAGCAGACGCAGCCTAAAGAGACTGGGAATAGGAAGAGGGTATATCCAGACCAAGCTAATCATCTATCCAAGTTATTATTGTCCTTTCAGTGAAAACAGTGAGGTTAGGATAGTTTCATCATGAAGGGGTGCTGTTAATTTGAAAATGATATGGTAAAGCTTGCTAGCAGGTCTTTATTTTGGAGTGTAATTCTAATTACTAACTAAAGATGAATAGCTCAAACTAAACCAGTAAAATACTTCTACTCCTCAGTTGCATAAAACTGCTATAAAATCCCCCAACCTCCTGCCCACCATGAAGCCAGTTGGAAAGAATCACTTACCCGAATGTTGATCTGTTTGTCATGGAGCACTCTCTGCAGCTCCAGAAGGCTGCCCTTCAGTGTCCTGAGCTTCACAGCCAGCTGTTCTGCCTCGTCCTTGGTGTGAGCTTTCCCCTCCATAAGCAAGTTCTCGTTGTGCACAGACAACTCTGACAAGGCTACCACCTTCTGCTCTATTTCAACCAGCATGTTCTGAAGCAGCAAAAATAAAGAACCAAATTCATACATTTTCCAGCATCTGTCACGTTTTCTGGCAAGACGACCTGTGGCCTACCTCACCCGTCACCAGGCTAAGGGCAAGTCAGATTATCATTGCTTTGCCTTCCAGTCTCTTTCCGAGTCCTTAAGAATATGCTTGCAAATGTCTGCATTTCCCATCTGTCTGCAAACTTTTTCAAAACAGGAAATTTAAAAGTTGTTTGAAACAAAGGATTTTTTGCAGAGGAGATGCTCTTTATTTGCACATTAAAGGTAATAGTGGCTAAGATGCTAGACTGACATCCATAATGACAAGAAACAGAGCACACAGCTAGAGTTACTTTCCTCTTCTTTCATGTACATTTAGTGAAATGCTTCCTACCTCCTCCTATGTGTCGCTCTGGCTGAGTTGATAAGCTTGTCTTTTCACTATCTGCTCTTTCTGATTGGTGCTTGATGGACTTAAGGATTTCTGTATAATCCTCTTTAGTCTAAAGAGAGCCTTAAAGTGGCAAATCTCTGGCATGTTTACCCTCAAAAGCTACTTTCCTGACATTCCATTAACCATTCATGTCTCGCAGACATAGTGCATATTTTGATCTTCCAAACTCAGAGATCATACAATTCTTGCTCAAAAAGCTAGTCCGACATCAAGTGTTCTTGTTTCCATAGCAGTCGTCAAGTATAAAATTACAAATATTTCTCCTGAAGGAATGCATGCAGGATAAGATGGGCAGAGTCTCTGAAAAAATATAGGACTTTATATAAAGCTTACCGTATTAAGATTTTAAGAACCAGCAAAAGAACAGCAGTATGAACTTTTCCACAAAGTTAACTGTTCTTTAATTTTCAGTTTTCTACAGATTATATTAAAATACTGCTTTGTTTAAGTTCACAGGCTTTATCTATAGACCACAAACAGGTCCCAAGGACCAGTGATGAAAGAACACGTGAGACTGAGCAGACGGAAAAAGAAGCAGTGTCTGTGGCTATTAACTAGATGTTTAATTCATAGGACTTATATGAAACTTAACTCATATTTATCTTAAAATAGTCAAAATCCTCATTCTTTAGTATGAAAAGGGATCTTTTGTTCATCTCTCTCTTGTCTTCTTATAATTTTAATTGTAATGATCATACAGTTCTAAACTGGCATTTGAAAACTGAAAACTCCCACTAATTTGAGAACCTGGATGTTATGACTGATCCAAATCTTGTTAATGAATGTACATGCAATCTCCTATTGTGGCAAAATGTTTTTCCTTAGTTATTTTGGTATTTTGGGTTGATTAATATTAAATTCATAAAAGTTGTAACTACTGATGACTATACTTTACTTTTGAATGTGGGCAGGGATTACTCCTGAAGAAAACACAACACTATCCCAGTCACCACTGGTAGTGGAGAAGTGTGTTCTTTACCTGGAAAAGGAGGAGTAGGAAAGCACACTGCAGGTGTTTTCATACCTACCAAGTGAGCTGGCCAAGAACTCTAGCTTGAGTGGAGCAAAAACAGTAACTGAAGTATATACAAGGCCTTTCATTCAAAACAAAATGCATTCCAAAAGCTGTGCAGCTTCAAACAGTCTTGCAGTCAGGATATCTTGTTTTCATACTGCTATGTTTACATGTGCTTTCTAAAGCACTGTTTGCAATCTTTAATAAGACATTAAAAACAGTCTATATTTTACAAATCATTTATGAAGCTAATTGAGCATATACGAGGTGCTAAGGAGCTCAGAAACTTCTGCCCCACTAATATTCTGGCTCATCCCATTCACTAATGGTCTTAACATTAATGCTCCATATTTGCCTCTTGATTCAGATAAAGCTATGTCCATCCTGTTCATCTAAACATTACAGAACTCATAATTTTACCTGACAGTCTACAAGTTGTGCTTCCATGTCCATAGGTTCCTCAGTAGTAACCAGAGCAGTGTCCAGTGTTGCTCGGGTATTGAGTAGCCAGTGGTCAAGCTCATCGGCTTCACAACGGTACCTTTGAAGAGCTTGCTCTTGCCGCTGTTCTTCTAGCTGCTCATTCAGTTTTTCCTAGAAGTACAAATTACACTTTAATTTTTCAAAGAAATAGACCACTACAGTATTTTTTTTTCCCTCTCTGTCTCTCACAACTTCTACATAGTATTTTTAAGCCATAATAAGCCCTTTCATAAGTCGGAAACCTTTGCAAAATGTCATTGCTTTCAGTCGATGAGCATGTTTTTCTGGTGACAGAAATCCTATTTCAGTTTAGTCACTGTATTTCTACTTCCTTCAGTAGATCTCTGCTATTACAGCCTTCTAAAGGTGAGGTCTTCTCTGCCTCCTTTTGGTGCTCTCCTTTAGGTTCCCCTCACATTGATTCAGTTTGCTCAACTATCACAGCACTGTTTGCTTAGGGAGAAAGATGCATGGGGACACAGAACTGGGAGGGGGCTGCAGGGAAAAGAGACCAGCTTTGCCTTTTCTTTGGCAGCAGCAGGCTGTTAAATAGCCTGATTGTCTCTCAAGAGAGGCACAAAGGTACTTCAAGGACTAAACAGAGTATTAGTGGGCCTTTGGTGTAGTTACTGCGGCAAGTCTTCAGAGAGGACTGAAGACCTATCTACCTCGTCTGGCCTCTTGGAGGATCCCTGTGCCCTGGGGTGTGGAAGGACATAAAGCTCCAATGACTGCTGCAGGAACAGCGTCGCAACAACACAGGCTCCCTGCCTCCATCTGTCAGCTGGTCCATCCGTTAGAAAAACAAGCAGTGATCAAGTTAGCCATGAGCCAGCAATGTGCTTTTGTAGCTAAGAAGGCCAGTAGTATCCTGGGGTGCATTAAGAAGAGTGTGACCAGTATGTTGAGGGAGGTTCTCCTCTCTCTCTACTCTGCCCAAGTGAGGCCACAACTGTAGGCCACATCTGTCCAGTTCTGGGCTCCTCAGTTCAGGAGAGATGGGTGCTACTGGATAGAGTCCAACAGAGGGCTACAAAGATGGTGAGGGGACTGGAAAGGCTGAGACACTAAGGCCTGCTTAGTCTGGAAACGGGTAAACAGAAAGGGGATCTTATCATGGTTTATAAATAACGGGTGGGTGTTAAGAGGATGCTCTTTTCAGTGGAGCCCACTGATAGGACATGGGGCAATTGGCACAAACTGGAACACAGAAAGTTCCACCTAAACGTAAGGAAAAAGCTCTTTACTGTGAGGGTGATGGAGCACTGGAAGAGGCTGCCCAGAAAGGCTGTGAAGTCTCCTTCTCTGGAGACATTCAAAACCCACCTAGACATGTTCCTGTGCGACCTGCTCTAGATGAACCTGCTTTGGCAGGGGGGTTGAACTGAATGATCTCCAGAGATACCTTCCAATCCCTACCATTCTGTTATTCTGTAATTGTGAGAAATGAGCAGAACTGAAAATTACTTTTTTAATTATTAGCAATCAATGGTGATTAAAGATTGGTGAAAGTACAGCTCTGCCACAAGTGGATCTCAGTATCTGGAATGTGATCCAAAAGACGCACTCCTAGAGGTTTTTTTCTTGTACCTCTAATAGTTGTCGTTTTCCTGATGCCTTCATTCGAATTGTGGCCATTCGTTCTGCCAAGACTGTGAGGGTGGACTGCAGTGCCAACTGATCAGCAGCTTCCGCATCCAGCGGTTCTGAAACCAGCTCCTGAGCTAATGATGTCTGAAGCTCAGTGATTTCTTCTTGTAACATTAAAATCTCATCCATCAAAGCCTATATAGAAATGACAGCAAAGAAAGTATTTGATTCATTTATTTGTGAGAAGGAAGTATCTCAGGAGACACAGGCTTAATATAAAATTAAAGATAACTGCACTAAGGGAGCATGAGGAAAACAGAGTAGTGCAATATATCACTGTTGGTTTGGTAGAGTCAGAATTTGGAAGAACTGAGTCCTGCTTTCAGATGTTTAAGCTAGGATCATGTATCTGATAACTGAAATACGGATTTAATTACTTTTTTAAAATTCCAAGCATATCATGAGAAGCGATTCTTTTGGAAATACTATAAATACAGATTCATTCTTCCAACAAAATTTCTGCAGGGTATCCTAGTAGATACAATGAAATAATTGACAAGTAAGTGAGTGCACGTTTCTGAGAGAGAAATAGGAGCATCAGATAAGTTTCAGGCTGGAAGGTAACTGGACAAAGAACATCCAGAAATATATGTAAATATCCAGAGATTAACTCCATGCAGTAAGAGAAGTTCCTACTATCATTCTTATCCTATAAATCAGTTTCCAAGATTCCTACAAAGGGTGCTGCATTACCAGTACCTTAGAGCAGATACTTTACTTTCATGTCTAATAGTATACACAGGACATCACACAGTGCTACAAAAGCCAAATGTTATCCTTTCCAGGTCATGAAGTTTCTACTGAAATGAGAACCAGCCCTACCAGATAGTTTCAAGGTATTAGCAGATTACAACTTGGACATACATCAGATTGGTTACTTTATCAAGTATTCTCTTATTACTGAGACCATCATTTCTCAATACTTCCCTTGGGAGGTAATTTTTTGCATTATTTGCTTAACAAAGCAAAGATTGTATTTAGATCAATATACAATGCATCAGTATTGGTTATGATCTTAGTATATCTGGAAACATTATAAATAGTCCAATATATGCTAGTAGCACTGATGCTGAAGAACAGTATGTATAGGTGTCACTGAACACAGTCTTTGACAAAAGATTTTGCTGAAAATGTCTATTGGACAAATTTTATGATCTATTCTACTTTTTTTAAAGGCTCCTTATTAAAAGAATTCCTATTACACCATCTTCAGAACAACAGGAAGTCCAGAAAGGCAAGATGTGCAGCTAACAGAGAAGGTTCATACAACTAATACATGCTTTTGAGGCATCCAGCCATGATGACCATTACTATCTAAAAAAGGGGGACTAAAGAGATACAGGTAATGCATGCTTCCCCTCTATTTCTCACATACAAGCTTTTACCTGATGTTCAGCCATCTGGCTCTCTGGGCTTTTGGCTGGTCCTAGACTCTCATTTAATTTGATCTCAACGGTCTCCATCTTTGTGGATATAGACTGGAGTGTATCCTGATATTTCTGTTGACGCTCAAGAGCTTCATAGAGGGTGCGTTGCTTTTCACTGATCTGAAGAGGAATGGAAGGTATACATTCTGACATCTAATACAGGATTTGCTCTTTCTCCTGCTTCATACATCCCTAGGCTTACGAGACTAAAATCAAAAACTTGCAACAAGTTTTCAAAAGCATAAATTATAAAGCAAAGCACATTTAACTGTTGAACATCATCAGCAGCCAAATTCTAGGTTCTGTGAATGAAAAAAAGGACTGCAATAAGCAAGGAAAACCTAGGCACATTCTCATGCTTTATTTTTAGATCTTACACACTCTAACATGTGGATATGCACTATTTGCTAGACACATAGCTCTTAATACCCCATAACAGCTTCTATGCCTCCACAAAGAATTAAAATTTATAGCATGTGATCAAAACTTTAACCATTTTCATATATGACTGAATGATTATGCTGCACTACTGTGTAGAAATGTGTTGACTCAGTATTTGAAGAAAGTGGATTCTTGGGCCTTTTCTGCCAACTCATCCATCATGAGTGGATTTCCCTGTAAGGTTACAGAATATAATCTGACAATAATAAATATATCTGAAGGCAACTATCAGCCTTAATGACTTAATTTTTTTCTTAATGGAGATCTGTTCTGCACAGGCTTTCAAACAAAGAACAAAGATATTACCACAACTAACAATTCTTGTTTCTACCTGAAAACCATTAATTGCAAAGAATATTAGCTGAGCCAGTTCATTGCATTTTATTCCTTACAAGCTAGCTGATTATTTTGAACTCTCCAAATGAAGACTTACCACATTTTTCAGTGTTTCCCAAGAACGCTGCAAATCATCCAATTTGGCACTAGCAGCTGATTCTAAGCCTGGTTCGTAGAACTCCTGGGTGGCTGAAGTGCTCGGTTGAATTTTAGCAGCTTCTGTCTGCAACTGTTCAGCAGATAAGGCTTGGTAATAAGCAATGTCCTACAAGCACGAAGCACATTATTGCACTTTCAAAATGAAAGATACTGCATAATATCCCCCACATACTGCCCCATTGCATATGCCCATTAAAAAACAACTAAACCACAAAGACAAAACCACCAGGAAACCTCTGAGCCACACATGAAATAAATATTTGATATACATGGAGTGCGGTCTGGAGCTTCACTATGATGAAGATTGTGGATGCATATTTTTTGTGCTCGTGTTAGCTAGGAGGTGCAAGAGGCAACTGTGGACAAACATGGCAACGCTGGGAGGGGAGTGCTGCAAGTGGGAGTGTCATTCTAGCATCATCACAACTACACATGAGGAAAACTCATCACAACAGAGGTGTTTTGGTGCTGTAGGTGGCAAAAAATATCACCCTGATGAACACTAGCACAGAGAAAGCAACAGAGAAACCAAAAAGGAACATGCTGAAGGACTATTCAATGATGTAATAGTATCAGGCACTAGCTTACAGTAAGCCTTCAAACAAACAGGTACTCTCAACTATCTGCTAAAAGATAGTGGGGAAAGGGACAAAAAGTGCGAAAGAAAAATGGACAAATTTTCAAATTACATTGAAAATTTAGGGTGGAACTGTTTCTCTCCAGAGCTTGTACACTTACTATACGGGGATTTCTTTAACTATTGCAGGTGACAATTAAAAAGATCTACAGAAAATGTAAAATAAAGGAAACTTGCACAGTGTCTATATTTAAGTCAGGAAAGCAGACTTGATGATAAGGATTACTTAAAACTGAAACTATATACAACAGTTACCACCATATCTATTTGGAAGGTGAAAAATGCTGCAACCCTCCTTATTCTTGCTTAGTAGCCCCACTTAGTGCTACGCTCCAGACCATGCAACACAGCAGCTGTTGTCCAGTTTCTTCAGTCATTTTGATACTATAAATGCCCTTGGTCAAAACTTTAAGACACAGTTTTGCTGCCAGTAAAATCACTAAGAGATTTTCCACTGATTTCTGTTAAGTTGGACCAAACCTCCTTGCAGGCAGCTCTCAGAGTTATCATAGTATTTGCGTAAAGAGTTGCTCAAAATCTACTGATAAGTGTACTTGGAGAAACCTCCATGTGTCCAGAAGCCAACAGGAAATAGGTAACAGGTTAGCACAGCATTCAGTACTGTATTTTCAGAATTTTTTATTCTGACCGCAAGCAATCTTCCCATGTCACAGTGAAAAATTGCACCACTGCAGGCAACTTCTCATTTTGTCATGTCAGCAGCTACCCTCCAGCCCTTAGCTAGTTCTCTCTGAAAGCCAGTAGAAAAGCTGTGCTTCTAAGACTTCTTAATCACGGCTTCCAGAATAAAGGGCTTGCTTTTACAGAGAGGGAAAAGTAATCCCTTTCCCCACCTTTTCAACTACTTTCTGGAGTATCCAACATGGCAGTTTCTTTTTTGGCAGAGCTTTCACATGATTGCAGTGTAAATCCAGATGTTCTTACAAGTTCTTATAACCCCTATAAAGGCCCTCAAATCTCATGCCCACTTATATAAAAATTAGTCAATGAACAGTACTCAAGCTTTGTTGTTAGGATGTAGGGACAAAGAGTAGGTTTAGATTTCAGAAGACACTTAACAAGGCCTGTTGCACCCTAGATGCATTTTCATAAGGGAAGGAGAAAGAACTATTAAGTACGCTGTGTAGGAGGTAGACATTTAACAGTGACCCAGTGCTCAAGACTTGAATCACAGGGTCAGCTATAGCCTCCAAGGCTTTGTGCCAGCACTTTAGCTTTTCCAATTCAATTGCTCTACATTGTGTATCTGGAAAACAAGTTTTAAAAAATGTGCTAAATTTTAGTCAACTGTATATTTTTGGGTAAATGTGAGAAGTTTTAGCCCCAAAGGATTCTCATTCAGTACTACAGCACAGATGAAATGTCTGATTTCCACATAGATCAAAATAAACTGCCTTGAAGGACTGTTACCTACTGCTGGAATGTGATATGCTATGAAATTCCTCAGTCTTCTCAAAGTTAACATTTCTATAGCTCCCTCCCACTTCGTTGTTTTTAGAGGAGTTTCAGTACAAAACAAACAACCTGGGCAACTGCTAGCTTGTAACAGTGCTAGATCTGTAACTTTTCTTGTATTTATGGTCTTGTTTTCATCTATTTCAATACACAGAAACAGTATTTCCACTAATGTGCAGTTGGCACTTGTTTTATATTTTGATTACTGGTTACTAATGTAAAAATAGTGCATAGATGCCTGAATTCGGACTAGCTACATGTCACCATTAAAAGATGCGAGGAAATCCTGATGGAAGACTGTATAGAGATTGCTAGGGATAAATTTAAAAACAGTCTTAACATCCAACCTTCTCCTCCCCAACGTCCACTTCATAAGAGTGTTTAATTTTTTTCCAAAGACTAAATTAATGTCATTCTTTACTTTAAAGAGTTCCTGTTCCCATATTTTTCTGGTACCTGGCAGGTCATCTTCCTGTGAGAAATTATTTCTCTTAACACTAGCTACTTTTTCAAACAAAACATTTCCAAATTAGACTTGCTGAGATTTCCTGAATACAAAATATTTTAAAATTACATTTAAGATCCTAATTCACTAATCTATAGAATTTTTTTTTTAACCAACCTTTTTTTCTGAAGTCTCCCTGGGCATTCATCATGACTAGCACTGGAAGTTTCATGGCTTCTTTAGTTTTAATCTCATGTGAGTGTGAACCTAAGTATTTTGTAAGTAAACCACTGCAATTTGGAATGTTCTTCCGCATATTGTTTAGTACATGCAGTTCATTTCAACATTAACCACAGTGAAGGAAACCTTCATTTTTAAAACTTTTTTTTAGATTATTATAGTACCATCAATTTTATCTCTTTCGAAGACCTTCTGCTAAATGAAAGACCTCACCTTTTTGTTCAGTTTTTCCCTAGTAAATCATAGGTTCTAAAACTTGCACTTTGGTGTCAGTTTATGGTGCAACAGTATCTTCACTGGGTTTTCCTTATTATTTGAGTTACTGAGGCTGTTAGACTGGTTTTATATTTTCAGAGAAATGTAATAAACTGGCATTGCCTTATTTATTAGGAAGCAAATTGCTCTTGGTCCTTTAAGTCTTTCACTGATTAACATTGTCATAAGACTTTTGTGCTGAATATATAGCTGCCTTTCTACAGTAAGTGAATTTTACTGGGAAAATTGTGATTAACTGAAATTATAGAACTCTAGAAAAATCCTTCACATTTATTATATAACTTTTTATTATACTGTTGAAGATTTTATCACCATTCTTACTATCTTAGCTTAGTATTATTTATGTCAGTTCAGAAAAACAAATCATTTATATTTAGCAACCTCTACAGTACTATACACATCTTTGAAATTAGTGGAAGGAATCAATGGGCATCCTGCTCAAACTTCTCTATTTCTACTCAGCAATGTAACACAACACACTCTACCTTTTAAGTCTGCAGTGGTCGATTTTGGAAACAGTCACAAATGCAAAACCAACCACAAAAGCCAGACCATGATGAATTCAGTGAGGTGGTGACAGCTCCTAAGGCTCACTTCTAAAGATTAACATTTTATGTGTGCCTTCATGTCTGTGATGCTGGTTCATTGCTTGCATTTTAATCAACACCGATGTACACTTGTTCCTATTAAAAGTATGAGAATCCTTAGTTTTCATTTAAAATCTAACTTCAGTAATTTCACTCATGTGCCTCATTAGCAGTTAAAATAGACTGTCATGGAGAGTATGGAATGAAGAATCCATGGAAAAAAAAACAACCATGGAAGTTAATACTTGAAATGGTATTAAGTGGAAGATATCAGACTGGTTTCAATGCTACAATGCCAATGGTACAGTGAGATGTATACAGATATAATGCAATGTTTTATTATGGGGGGGGTACAAAATTGCATTTCTTCTCAGGATGCAAGATTCCATTGAGTATTACTGAAAAAATAAAAATTAAGTTATAAATAGAAAATAGTAGTGACATGGAAGATCTTTGCAACTGTCACAGTTCGGTTTTTTAAAGTAGTGAATAGCTGTGAATAGCTGTAACACCAGATTTATACATTTTAAACTCAGAAGTCAATATCTGTATCCACTTTAAATAGCACCTGAAGCTTCAGTTCGTTTAGAGGTTAAGCCTCAGTTCCTTGGAGCTATACATAAATATATTTTCAGAGAATTAAGTAAACCACCACCACCTGTGGAATGGAACCATGCATATCTGAGACAAAAGCTGAATGAATGCCAAGAGGGAGGTACCTGGTTAACAGAAGCATCTGTATTAGCCACAGGTGAGGGAGAGCGACAGGCAGGTGGAGAAGAAATCTCACTGTTGGTTCCCTCCTCCCCAGACTCCTCAGTGACAGGGGAGAGCAGTGTGTGACAGCGACCAGCAGTCATCTGCCACAGGAAAAGCAACCCCAAAGCACAGGAAGAAAATCAGTTACCTCAACTTAGGTTTTACTTAGATTGAGTTCAAAACAAGAAAAAAACACATGGCCAGAATTGCTATGTCATTATTTAGTCAGACTTCATGACCTTCTATCTACCAGTTTAAAAATCTGTTTGAAATAGTAGTCTCATTTACATATTATACTTCAGTATGAACATGCTCTCCTGTACCCTAATGAATTTAAAAGAGTATGTATAGCAAACAACTCAACAATAAAAAATTAGTTTCCCTAAATGTCTTCTAATATAATCACAGTTGCATATGCAAATACATGAAGAGCTACAGAATAATGCAGTATTGACCTCAGTAACCAGGTCTGGTTAGTAGAAACATATTCCTTTTGCTTCCCTGATGCTATTATACACTGATAAATCCTGAAATCTGCACTCTATTTTCACTCGGACAAATGTCCCAATAGCATCAGCATTATGTTTGTAATGAGACCCAATTAGAAATGAACAAAAGCAAAGTAATTAAAACATAAGGCCTGTGGCAGTACTTAGCCACAGGCTAAATTCATTTCTAACACACTCATCTCAGAATATAGCAGCATATTGTCAATTATCGCATCAACATTTTAAGCAGAGAGCTTTAAAAATAAAGCGTGTAAAACCTATACAGTGCAACATGTTATGAAATAATATTTATTCTGCTTTTATCTTATTCCTGCAATTCAGTAGTGTTTGCTCTTGCATGCTGACAGCTACAAAAAAGCACTATATTTGCATCTTATTACGGACAACTTCCACTGGTATTTGTCTGTTAAATAACTTCATCCTTTATCAACAAGTCTTGAAAACCCATATAAAGCAAAATACAGTAAGCGGAAGCTGCAGCTTGTTTGGTTTGCCACACTCCAGCCATTTCATAAGCAAAATGTAGATGCGAGCTGTGGCAATTTGCTACATAGGAGTGTTGCAATGATGCAAAAGCGAACAGCTCAGGTAAACAGTACCGAGACCAATGCATTCCTTACCATAACTACCGAGGGATGAGCAGGGTGTGCTGGGAGCAGGTCTGAATCCAGCTCCTCCATTCCCTCTGAAAGCCCCTCCACTTCTGTCACTGTCAGCAGCATGGTGGCATGTTTTGCTTTCATTGTCAGCATCTTGCACTTCGAATTCAAAGAAGCAATTTGCTCTTGATATCCTTTGATCTTCTGAGCCAGTTCCTGAGGAAACATTTTTTTTTTCCCTAATGCAGAGGCAGCCAATAAAGGCCAAAGCAGCATTTCAGCTTCCGTGGTGAAGGCAAGCTCTCCCCTCCAAGCTCAGCCAATAACATCATAGCACTGCCTCTCAGAAACCCTGCATAATCTGCAGCAGTAGCTGACAAGCATGATGTTGATGGTGGAGGGAACAAGTCAGGCTGCGTCTGGCTGCACAGCTAAACCGCAGAGCTGAGAGCTTTGAAGCAAAATGAGAAGAGTGCTGTGAAAGGCTCTGGGTGCATGGTAATCACAGAGGGGAGGGAGGGAGGGAGGGAGGGAGGGACACCTCACGCTTGCATCTAGCAACCTGACACAAAGTCTATAAGCTTCAGACTGCAAAAGAGAACATCTCTCCCTCTTCCCGTCCTATTTCTTCTTCTGTTCTACTCTACTTATCTGAGGAAGATGAAGCTTCTCCACATAGTGCATGCCATGGAAATGAGATCATGTGGTAACCACAACTGTAAAAAATGCTCCATTCAGCTCTCACCAGAAAGAATGAATTGTCCAAACAATAACTCACAGGGTCTAACAAGATCAAATGTGATAGGAACACTCAGTCACATAGTAAGATTAAAAGCAGACTGGATTGCTTTTTCCCAGTGTTTGGATAAGCTATATTTCAATTTTATTTTGGTTTTGTGTAAGTCTTCAGAGTCAAAGCTGAGCTGCACATAGTACTAACGTTTCTTTAAAAAGAGCTGGAGAATCTGGCCTAAAGCGGACTCTATTTTAAAATATTGGTTTTTATGGATATGAAATGGTCTGTCTGCATGGCCAAACACCATCATAATTTTAAGTTTAGTCACAGAAGAAAGATGGAAATGGACAGCCTTAGAAACTAACATGTTTCCCTTCCTACCCTGTACTGCTGCCCAGTTCGGTGTCATTCTCATTGAGCTTGCCAAGTAAATCCATGATTATTAACTCAAATATGTATTTCTGCTTTAGCTTTAAATCTGCTTTTATTTTTTCAATAAACACAAGTTTCCAAGGAAAAATAACAGTAGAAGTTGCAAGATCTAGTAGATATAATAAAAAATTACAATATGTTTTAAAAGGTAAACAATATTACTGCTTCAGGCTGGTAAAATTAAAAAATTCTTTTGGTTGTATACTATTTTCAGGAAACCACTTCCTCAAAATGACAGTGCAGAACAGTCATAGTGAGAAATGCAGAGTTAGAAGCAGCACAAAGACTGAGGATGACACTTTACTGCCTGGGTTTCAATAGTACCTGGTCACTGTCAAGTTTGCAACAAAAGGAGTTCTCTTGGAGCTCCAAGGCTTACCTTGGAGACTAAGAAAAGTCTTGAGTATGAAACATCAACTAGACCAATTGAAAAATAAACTGCAATGAAATCAAGCCATAACTTTAATGTTTAGCAGCTGGAGACCTTCTCTGCTGTTTGGCCAGTGCCAGTCATTCACTAATGTTCAATGAATGACATCTCTGGGGCTCAGTAGGAAATCATCGTCATTTAATATACTCCCTGAAATCCATCAATATTACTGAGATGCAATAACATTTGTGGCATCAATTTCCAATGCACTGAGTAACATACCTCTCTCAAGAGAAAACAAAGAAAAGGAAAAGGAGGCAAAAATGTGACTGTGGAGAAAGAAAAGCAACTTATAAATGCTATGCCTTATGAAGTACTGTATTATCCATTAAAATAATTCAAAAGTATGGAGATACTTCCTCACATTCTTATCTGAAACTCTAAAGTAACATAGTTTACTAAACATGGTTCCAGAGTGTAACTAGTTACACGTATGCACAGTAATAGAAGCTTCCTACAAATCAGAGTACACTTTTCCTTCTAATTTCTTCTTCTTATTTTAATTCTAAATAGGGCTACTACAGATGTATTTAAGTTCTTGTTCATACAGGCTTCAACAGTGAATCTGGTAACTGATATTTTCTTAAATTAATAACACACGTAACAAGCATTTTTACAGACCTGCCTTTTGATGTAGAATAATAATACAGGGTTCAATATATCCCCTTTATGCTATGTTTTTCCACAGGTATTTAGAAGACAAAATATGACCCCAAAATATGCCTATCTCAGCCTTTCAAAATTCCTTATCCCTAAATGTGGAAAATTTGCAAGTATGAAACCTGTCCACTCTGTCCACTCATCCCAACATGAGCAACATGGGTAAAACTGCTGTCTTCCTGCAGATGTTTAGAAGGACTCCTAGCTACTAAACTTGTTAAAATGCAGATGAAACTTCAAGCTGCCCCATTTTAATTCCTTCCTCCCTGCAGCATCACTCCTTCCTCCAGCAATATTACCCTGTATCACTGGAGTCACTGTCCAGCATTTACTATTTCAGAACATTTGAGCAGAGAATAGTAGCATTACTAATTCAGTACCAAAAAAACAGAAGTGTTTGTTTATGCAAACTGCTCTGCATTTAACTTGTTCAACAGCCAGATAGAAAATGAGCAGCACATATAGTATTAGGTTATATTACATAATAGCAGATAGCTTTAATTCAAAGGTAAAGAAATGGTGCCATCTGGTGCTAAAAGTGACACACAGAGATGAATGGTGCATTTTCTATCCCAAGAAATACACAAAAAACAGTGGAAGGGGAAAGGGGCTCAGGACCTCCCCCTGCCAGCACAGTGAGAAGCCTGCACAGAGACTATCCCAACTTATTCAAGGACTGATGATCAATGACTCTGAGGGCAGGACCTGTAACTCCACAGACAAAACTCTTCCCAACATTGACTTTAAAAGAAGTCTTTGGAGTGAACATTGCAGAGTTTTCCTCCAACATCTATTTTGGTTTTCTTGTGATCCACATCCCCGGTGTTCTTTTACAGAATGATACTGGGATGGAAATGAGTAAGTACTTGAGGATATATGAATAGATTCATACGTGGGTTGCTGAACTAGTGGTGATCACCTAAGTGCTCAACCTTGACTTCTGTGACACTCCTCAGTCAAATACCTATGTTAACTGTCCCTTAGTTATGCAATGGTTTTGTTTGTCATAATGTTGCCTGGAGATTAGGACACATCTAACTGAATAAACAAACGAATACTCTTCACTTTACCAACAGCATGAGTTTCCTAGCTGGTATTGAGTTTATCTACTCAATTAGCCTTGAGCAAATCTGAAAAGCTACTCAGCTAATTTATGACCTTTGCTTATGAAAAGTTTTTTGGGTCAATGAGTTGCCATTGGCCCCATGTTTTTGAATTTTGGCTCTCTTACCTCATGATGTGAAATCTGGACCTGGAGTTCCTGGATGTTGCTGGTTGCTATTGGCTTGTCTTGGATCTCACGATGGGCACTCTCTATCATTTGATGTAAATGTTTCATTTCCTGATCGTATT